>JANHFN010009057.1:39894-58554 GCA_032468175.1 Toxicocalamus goodenoughensis | reverse complement strand
CGATCTGGGGCACTCCAGTGGTGAGCCCAGGCGGGGATCGCAAAAATCCCCGTCTGGTGCCGAAGCCTTCAAACCGGCCCACGAAGTCCACAAGTCTTAAAGTTGCCACGGTTGGAGGCCCCTGCTTTAGTCCAACCTCCTACTCAAGCTGGAGACGCCCTGCCCTGCCAGACAAGTGGTTGTCCTTTCTCTTCTGGAAATCTCCAGTGATGGAGCCTCAACCATTTCTGGAGGCAAGCCTTCTTTGCTTGAGGCCAATGAGTTTGAGACAGCCTTATTTGCCATCAGGGTCAATGTCATGGAACTCTAGGACACAAATGTCACTCTTTTACTTGAACGATTCCTCCAGCTAAATGCACATTAAGAAGACCTTTCAAGAAAGATATCACAAAATCGAGATGGATTTGAGAAAGGCAAATGTTGACGGTGCAAAAGCACTTGGATGAATCAAAATTAGCAATTGATTAACCATTATAATTAAAATGCATCACAGTAAATGATGAAGTGTTGACGAAATACTTTTTGTCTGTATTGACTACAGAGGTCATGTGGACCGCCAATATATTTAATTGATTTATTGAACCTTTTCAGGAGTCAAAGCAAGTAACAAAAGCAGATTAAAATACATTACAAACACAGCTGATGAAATCAGGACACAAGTCCTCCTATCTTTTGCTCCAAACCTTTAATTAATCTGGAAAAAAATTACCTCCTTTGAGGTAGAGAGGAATTTGTTTCACTGATTTTTTTAATCTATTAAATTTCTGGAAATGCTGATGGAATAAATTTGTTCTTTTTCATCTTTTCAGGACTATTTTCTTAGTGCTGTTGTTTTCTCAGTATGCCCGAAATGTCAAATTCCCATTACCCATTTACAAGTCCAAAAAAGGATGGACAGCCTATCGCTTGCAGCTTTTTAAAATGTTTCCTGTAAGTAATCTTTATGTTGATTATTATCAATACAGAAGCTGTTTTGTTTATGTGTGTGTGTG
Source organism: Toxicocalamus goodenoughensis (assembly GCA_032468175.1). NCBI lineage: Eukaryota > Metazoa > Chordata > Lepidosauria > Squamata > Elapidae > Toxicocalamus > Toxicocalamus goodenoughensis. The sequence goes on along the minus strand of JANHFN010009057.1, from coordinate 57,562 downwards.
TGTGTGTGTGTGTGTTGTTTTCAAAGGTAGAAGAGGCTGTAATTTCCTGTTTAGTCTTCTCTAAAAGACTGACATGGTAAGCCTCATGGTAACTGTGAAAAAAATAAATAATGGTAAACTAGCAAACCAGCAAATACCCTGCTTCCAATGCCAGAATATTTCTAAGTGGTTTACAATAAAAATAGCAATAATGTAGAATAAAAATACTTTTAAACAACAAATTTAAGTGCATAACCAATTACCAATTAAAATGTATTCATTAAAAAGATGAGTGGGAAAGGAAAGACACATACACACACATCACCACACAATATTTGAACGTTTAGCGCAGGAAGGCTGGGATGAAGAGGTGAGTTTTCAGCAATGTGTAAAGTAAGTTATAGCCGGCATCTCCCAAATTTCAAATGAAAAGCATCCCCAGAGTGCAAGGCTACTTCAAAGAAGGCATTCTTGGTATCTTTAACAGAGCAGTGATCTCTCAGGTCTGAAATAGCCTCATTACAGACCTGAACAATCCTGGAGGCCGCTAGAGAAATCCTGCCATATTCTGAGACATCTGCTTGCCTTCCAGCTAACCCATACTCTAAGACCTAACAATAACAATTAGTTTCTGTTCTCTTGAACTCTCTGCAGCTACAATATACCACTGCTTATTAGATGCTGAAAACTAATGGGATATCCGTAATCTGGAAACACCATGAGTTTTTCCTTGGCAAGAGTGACAGTGTTAAATTAAGTGGCTCTTTGATGTGTGGTCCCACTATTACCTTTTCCTTTGAAATCTTTGATAAGGGTTCAGAGCATCTGTTGATTAAGCTGTAGCATTTTTTTTTAAAAAAATCACTTCTCATTTGCAGTCAGTGATTCACTGACTTTTTTTTTCTGATCTGGGCGCCCCGTGTGTAATATGAGTAGTAGTACTTACTTGGAAATTTTCCCATTTTGGAAATTTGTATGGGGAGACCCCACTTAAAGTAGAATATTCAACAAAATGACAAAAGTTTTTCTTTTCATCTGAAAATAATTGTGCTGTGTTAAACACAAAAATCTTTGCCCCCCAAAGCATGTCCTCATTTCATTTATTTATTTCCATCCCACCTTTATTACTTTTACAAATAACTCAAGGCAGCAAATGTATTCAGCTCACCTTCCTCTTCCGATTTCCCCCACAACAACAACCCTGTGAAGGTGTGTTGGGCTGAGAGAGAGGTTCTGGTCCCAGGTCACCCAGCTGACTTTCATGCACCAGGTGGGACTAGAATTCCCATCCCCTGCTTTCAAGCCTGATGTCTTTGCCAGTAGCCCAAACTGGCTCTCTTTGCTTGCTTTATTTTACGTGCCTTCCTGTCCCTCTTGCAGATCATTCTAGCTATCCTGGTTTCTTGGCTGCTATGTTTCATCTTCACTGTGACAGACGTCTTTCCGCCTGACAACACGAAGTATGGATTCTACGCTCGCACTGACGCCAGGCAAGGAGTTCTCCTGGTAGCTCCCTGGTTCAAGATCCCATATCCCTGTAAGTGAACCGAGGGATCTCCCTGAATATTTTGCACTCTCTACACAGTCACTCTAGTCCCTTTTGTCTGTGTGAATCTGGAGATGCCAATTTGGATGGACCGGCTCTGGTCCGGTAGTCAATTTAATTTTGCTTTTTCAAGGATCAATGTAATTCAGGGGTCCCCAAACTTGGCAACTTTAAGACTTGTGGGCTTCAACTCCCAGCTGGCTGGAGAATTCTGGGAGAATTCTGGGAGTCTTAAAGTTGCCAAGTTTTGAGACCGCTGGTATAATTGTACACTCTGAGACTTTCCATACAAACTGCTCTGACATACTCAGTTCTATTCATGAGGGAAGGAGAACATACTTAAGTATTTTTGAATATATATTTGTTTCATTTTCATCCACACTTTTCTCTGGCTGGATAGTCACTCAGAACTCCCTGTCTGAGTGAAGATTTGAATCAAGGTCTTGACATAGGTTCAGTATTTTAACCCTTATTTGTATTACTATATTACTGATTTCTGCCCATATATGATAAACATGCCCACATTTGTTCATAGAAAGGCTTTCTAACCTGAAGGCACCAATTTATTGTGGAGATTAACGACCTAGGATCAATCATTGCTGTAGCAAAGTACACTTTGGATTCCCAGTATTCTGAATAATTGTCTCTATCTTGCCTCTAAATTACAGAAATTACCTATTCTGTCATGTAGAGAAGTATTTTACATCTTGAAAGTGCTTTGCTTTTTTAAAAAAGGAGGAAGTCTATATGTAATGATGATGAATTTCAAGAGTAATAGGTTGTGGTTTAATTGTCTGCAATCCTGATGATTCACCAGCATGCCTTCTTCAGAAGCAACACTATCGGCTGTGCAGCTATCAGGCAGCTGAGCAGGAACTGATAGCACGCTTGTAGCAGAATTTCTCATTGGACCATGCTAATGGAATGCTGAAAAGCCAACTTCGGATTGGCTTTCTGATTTCTCCAGGTTAATTTGTAATTGGTCTGATTGGAAGAAGTTTGAAAGGAGCTGCATTTGATTGTTCTGTCTCCTTACTGTGGTTTTTTCCCCCCCTTCCTTGAGACTGATGAATTAAGGTCTGTGATATAAAGATCGAAAACAAGCTTTGTAAACCTCCAGACTCGCTTCCTAACCTAACAAGAAAAATTCAAGAAATGATTTGATCATTACAATTTGCAGAAACCCACTTTCATCATCAGTTTATCACATACTTTGTAGTTGTGGACTGGTATATATTGGGACTATAAAACAGAGTATTGATGCTCAGCTAGAACATAAAAGATGTTGACTGAGACGTCTTGAAATATCAGCAATAGCTGAACTCAAGTGGCTATTGTATCACAGGCACGATTTTAACTTTAAAGACCAACAAACATTAGCAATCATGACAGACCACCAGACACAACTACATAGAGAAGCTATTGAGATTTATAGAAGTCCCAAGAAATTGACAAGAGAGTCCGCGGATTAACAAAGCTTGATTTCTAGCTTTACATCACACCAAAATAAATTAATGAACCCCATGCAGAATCTAAAGCAGAGTGGAAGACAACAATTCTTTTGGAAATTCTTCAAATCAGACCAATTACAAATTCTCCAGGATAAAGAACCAATTGTAGGCCAGCTTTTCAGTATTTCATTGGCGTGATCTAATGAAAGATTGGTTCTGTTCCAAACACAAGAGCGCTATTGCTCAGTTGCCTGGGAGCTACAGAGCAGATCGATTTCCCTCTGAAAATACCAGCCACAGATGCCGAAAAGAAGCATCCGGATGCCAGATAATTAGACCACAGTCGGTTAGCCTGGATGGAAGCTCATCATTGGATCGACCCTACATCAACATAAAATGGAATGTCTTTGCATTTACAGTTCAGTGGGGATTACCAACCATTTCAGCTGCTGGTGTGATTGGGATGCTCAGTGCTGTGGTGGCTAGTATTATTGAGTCCATTGGTGATTATTACGCCTGTGCAAGATTATCTTGTGCTCCTCCACCACCCATCCATGCAATAAACAGGTGAGCCTCCAGGGGTGGGTGTCTGGAATCAACTTATCCTTTTATTTTATTTTTTTTATACCGTTCTGGAGTCAAAGCAGAATAAAATGTTGATTTCCTTTGAAGGTTCCAATATTATTCCAGTGCCAAGATCAAACTCATTTTCTGATTAAAAATAAATTGACATAGATTAAATGCATGGACCATTGAAATTGGCAGCCAGTGGCATTTTCATGTCAATGTAGAAAATGAGCACCGTTGTGGGACTCTGCCGTTTGGCTGAACTGTTCTGGCTGGAGTTATGGGTCAGTCATAACAAAACCTAGCTCTTGACTATTGTGGACTTCAGCAGAGACAAAACTGGGTAGCACCTTTGAGCTGAATAGGTCAAGGATGATGTGTCTTGTCTCTTCCATTCTCCTCCACCTGGTCTGTATGCCATCTTGCCCACCAATGTTCTAGTACTTTCCTTGCCCTCAGCTGCAAGCATGCTTGAGTTGTAGCACAGTACAGCCTACCAGCCAATCCATCTGTGTCCCTTCCCAGTCTTTCTTCATTTTAACGAATTTTTGTTGAAGAAATGTTTACAGACTAAAAACACTTAAAGGAAAGATAAATTAAAAGAAAAGTGGCGAGAAAAGAGTAAAGGAATAAAAAGGAAAGGAGAGAAATGGACAAAAAGAAAAGGAATAAAAAAGAATATATATTTTTTAAAAACCTAGAACATAGACCACAGAATCAGAGGGCTGGAAAGGGGCTTGGAGAATCCATCCACCAGATGGATTCACAGTTTGCTGACCAAGCACACCCAGCATATAGTCCTCAATGGAATTACCTCTACATGGAGAGAAGAAGCATGCAGTGGGGTATCTCAAAGTTCCTTCTTGGGCCCAGTACTCGTCACCATCTTCATAAACGATCCAGATGAGGGCCAGATGGTTCCAGTTGTATATTGGTCTAAAATTCTTTATCTTATCATATGTACTTGAATCTCAAATTTTCTGGGTTCTTATTTTTTACCTGTCTACCAGGTATGGCACAATGACCCTTGATATTTTCCACCATTCCTGTGTAAGCTACTGCTCTGTACCATCACCACTGGTGGCCTGGCCTTTTGCCCAACTTCTCCAACCTAAACTATTGAATCCAGGCATAGAATATTTTGCCTGTCTCTAAGAGCTCTCTTTACAAAAAACACAAACACTTAAAATGCCAAAGTCAGCAAGGCGTTGGTTTCAATTAAAAAATCACGCTCAGTGCTGTTACTCGCATTAGGAATGCACCGGTGTTATTACTGTTTGAGCAGTCGGTCTCATTTTACTTTCATAGCTGCATCCAATTCTTTACAGAAATATTGTAAATTCTTTTCACTTGGATTTAATTTGTTCTGAAGTGAGATAAGTGTCCAGGGTCCCTGTTGACCGTATTATTTTATGTTCTATGTTACTTCTTTATCTCAATATTTTTATTTCATTTTGTGGCGCAGGGGCATTTTCATAGAAGGCCTTTCCTGTGTATTAGATGGAGTTTTTGGCACCGGAAATGGATCCACTTCTTCTAGTCCTAACATTGGAGTTCTGGGGATTACAAAGGTATTTGACATGAACTAAGCAAGCACATTGCATTGGCTTATCAGTATTCTTGAGAATGTAAGCTGTTCTCATATCATGTTCAGGCCCAAGTTACTTAATCATGGTTCCCTGAACAGATTACAGTTGGCTGAAGTCATGCAACCCCCTGTGCACAATGTGTTTCTCGCCTAAGGGTTCTTCAGATTGAGAAGTGCTTTCTCAGGCGGTTGAATGAATACAATTTTTGTTTTCAGCATATCCTTGGAATGTGGCTTGCCTATTTTAAGATCCTTCGTTGTTGATTAGATTCCTTTGGAATGTTAAGCTACAGAAAATTCGGTTAAAAAAACAAACAAAAGGCTTCATCAATTCTGGGCATCAGTTGTAATCGAGGAAGGTTGATAAACTGCTTGATCCCAAGGGTATATGAAATGGAATGGTTATTAAGAAGGAAAGTAGTTAATTAGCACCTTGCTAAATGGAATTTGATTATGTAAATGTTTCAGAACCCTTGTTCAGGCAAAGGAAACCAAAATAAAGAGCCAGTGATACCCCCAAAGGGCCATGGAGCCAAACCAGATCTCATGTGGCAGATTTGTGTCTTGAAACCTGGCTGGGCCTCCATTCCATGCAGGTTTTATGGATCTGTTATAATTCAGAGTGCAACAGATCCCCCAGGTGGAGACGTCAAATCTACCTGACTACTTCATTTTACCTTGCAGTCCTGCAACTTTTCATAAAAAGTAAGGCTTCACTTTTACTTTAAAAACAAAGCCATTGAGAAGTAGGTTGAGTACAGGTAAGACAGGGGTTTGTGCTTTAAAGTGTAGTTCACGCAGTCCTAAGTCCATTTTACTCATGATTTGGTCTACTAGGATGTAGGTTGGCCTATAACTGCTCCTTCCCCCTCCCCTAGGTGGGGTTTTGCTTTTGGAAGTCCAGATTCAAGAGTTGTTATCTACTGGATGCATTTATTTGAGTATTAAAGGAGAAAAATGTTTGAGGGGAAAAAAGCATGGCTTGGACTGATTTCTGTTCCCATGGCCTAATTATATTTATATTAAGTGAGAGGATGGATATTCAGAGAAGTGTTGTATTTGTTATTGTGTTACTATGTCAATGGGCAGGCATGTGGCATCATATAGCAAGGTCAAAAATATTAATTGTTGATAGCTCCAAATAAACAGAGCACATTGTGGTTTAACCACTGTATTTGTGTAACAAAACTGCATTCCATTCTTCTTGTACTTCTTAAGGCTAAATCCAACCACTAAAAGAGAAAGCAGAGAGAAAATAATTGGACTGCTTTTCAACTGGCGTCTTATCAATTAAACTCAGAAGGGAGTGGAGTTGATTAAGCCATTGTTGCATCAATTCTCTGACACATGCCAGTTTTTAGTTGCCTTCTGGCAAGCCGAAGACATGATAAAGCTTGTATATTTTGTGGTTCTTGTATGAAGCAGATTGTAGCCCTAAAGAAAAAATTGTTAGTAGCATCTGGTTTGCCACATTAATACATTCATAACAGTAAATAATGCTAAGATTTGATTAAGTGTACGGCAATATTATCTTTGCTGCACAAATCTGTTTTGCAACTGCATAAGGTGTTTAATTTGTAAACATTTATATACTTTTTCTTGTATTATAAAGCAAAACAAAACATTTCACATGAACATAGATATATAGTGGAAAATATATTTTTGGTACTTCCTGTTCTGAAATAAGGACCCCAAAAGTTTAAAAGGAGCCTTAGTATAAACTAATTGGAGTGTTCAATATCTTTAAGAAAATGTTTTCCCTGAGGGTTTAGGTTTTCCAGTAGCTTTCTAATATTGTACAATTGTTATTTGAGCATCTGTTAGTAACATTAAGTAGCATTTTTTTTTTAAAAAAAATGCATTTAAAATAAGTTTTGATAGTAACCAGTATGCGGCTATGTTTTATATACAGTGTTATATGGCATATCAGTCCAGAATGATGTCATGTTTACATAAGGCCAGAAAGTCTTGTCTGCTTCCAAGGCACTTCATCTCCAACTGTGGTCCCCATGGCCACCACAGTGTGCCTTATTTTGCTTTTATTTTTAATTATTTCCTATGAAAGATTTCCAAGCTCTGTAATGGAGTGCAAATCTGATGCCAGTTGCTGTTAGAATATTGTTTTTTTATTCTTCCCCCATGAATGTTTCATAGGTTGGAAGCCGACGAGTTATTCAGTATGGAGCTGCTTTCATGCTGCTACTTGGAACAGTTGGCAAATTCAGTGCGCTCTTTGCATCGCTTCCTGATCCAGTGCTCGGAGCTTTGTTTTGTACTCTCTTTGGTAAGTGATTATCACTCTGTGGGTTTGTGTGAATTGTGCTTTTAATATCCCCTTTTTGAAGGAATTCTGGACCATCTTAAGACTCCTTTTCTCATTAACTTCTCTTAGGAGGGGGTCTTGGCAGTTGTTAGATGTGCAGATTTCAGCTCATAATTCCAGAAGGCAGTTGAAGTGTAAAGTTGCCAAGGTTGAGAAACTCTGGTTTAGAACAGGGGTCTCCAACCTTGGCAACTTTAAGACTTGTGGACTTCAGCTCCCAGAGGAGGAACTCTGGGAGTTGAAATCCACAAGTCTTAAAGTTGTCAAGTGTTAGAATCAACCTAGGCTAGCAGAGAGCTCAGTAAGAGTAGCAGTAAGAGTACATGTGAATCATGGAATGTTGAAGCTGCTTTTTCTTTAAACAAAGTTCTGAATCCTATGAGATAATCCCCAGAGTTTTATATTCTAGTATATAACGATTAACATACTCCAAGTACTTTAGATTTTTCTTTAAATATAATGCTGTATCAAGATTTCGGGCTTTTGGTCCATGTATCATTTTGCTGTTGTATAAAGTAGGTCGTGTTATGATTCCCATTTTCCAGGTAGACAATTTTTCAAGCTTATGCTTTAAAATAACTTGCAGACTGTCGTACGACTATGAATAGTTTGAAAATCCTGTCCCTTTCTTATTTAGGGATGATCACTGCTGTTGGACTTTCAAACCTGCAATTCATTGATCTGAATTCTTCCCGGAACCTTTTTGTTCTTGGATTTTCTATCTTCTTTGGGCTGGTGCTCCCAAGTTATCTTCGACAAAACCCACTTTTTACAGGTAGATGTGAATCTATATATCTATATCTGTATACATTTTTAGCTACGCATGTACGCTCAAATATCTTTCAATTAAAATAAGAAATCTACTTACAATCAGTTATTTAACAATCATTCAAAGTTAGAAGACACTGAAGGCAGGGAGTTAGGGACCAATCCTCCCACTTACGACCATCACAGTGTTCCCACGATCATGTAATTGTTATTTGGGTGTTTGGCAACCAGCATGCATTTACAGGGCTTGCAGTATCCCAGGTCACGTATTCACCACTTCCAACCTTTCCAGCTGGATTCTGAGAAGCAAAGTCAATGGGGGAAGTTGGATTTGCTTTAACAACTTTGTGATTTGCTTAATGACCATGGCAAAAAAAAAAGATGGTCAAATTGGACAGCTGGTGTCCCTGTAGTAATATTCTGAAACATGTACTCACCCTAGAGTGGTGCTTCTCAATCTTGATGGCTTGAAGATGCTGACTGTGGAATTCTGAGAATTGAAGTCCAGGCATCTTCCAGGTTGAATAACACTCCTCTCTAGACTGTAGCTGTTCACCTGGGAACTGGGGTGGTCAGTTAATTAACTTTTAAAATGCAGATTATGATTGGCTCGGTCTACTTAAAGCAACTGCCCAAACTGAGTGTTCTCTGCAAATAAGGATTTTGGAGCTCCAGAGATCTGGAAGGCTCCCCAGTTGGCTTAGCTTCAGTCCAGTTTATCAGCCCTAATTCCCTCCCTGTGCATCACATTTAATATAAAAAAAAATAGTTTTAAATCTGGGCTGTCTTCCAAATTGAAATATTTTCTCTTTTTCATCCTGTTTGACCTGTAGGGAAAACTGGTTTAGTCTAGCCTTTCTGAAGTTGTCATCCTCCAAATGCTTCAGGCATCTGATACAGCCCATTGGTTTTGGCTATAAGAAATTGCCTTCTTTTTTCCCAAATTCCTCATGGAGGCATCTTTCTAATTAATTAGAAAATTAATTAGGCATCTGCTTAAAAGTCACCGCTAGTCCAATTAATAATTACCTGACCAATCTGGTTGTCCCTGTTCTTTCAAGAAGCTGAACATAGGAGACCAAAGCCTATAGGCAACTTCCCTCCCTCCCTCCCTCTCTCGAAACAACAACAAACAAACAAAGAAACAAACAGACACAGATTGGAAAAGGGGGAGAGGGACAGTCACACAGCAAGAAAGAGTGAAAACCAAGACATGAGGAGAAGCAATGAGAATAAGAGAAGGACAGGCCAAAGACAGGGCAGAGGGAGGCAGCATTTTCAATAGGCCAACCTTTAGTTGATTGGGGAAAGAGCTCCATTGTCTTGAAAAAAGGGCAAAACATAATTTCATAAGCCCTGCAGAAGAAGGCGGGCTGATGCCATAGGTTTCCTAGAACTCCATGGGCCTCCCACATTTCTACGTAGTATTCACAGGAGCCAGACTTTCCAAGAAATCCTAGGGTGCTGGGGGCAGGAGGGCTTCTTCCAATCTTCAGCAAAAGGGGAATTCTGCCCCACCCCTAGGTCATGTTGACCGACTCTGTTGGCTGGCTGGTTAATGGACTTCTGAGCGTCAGAGATGGGCTGAAGTCCATCCTCCTCCCAGCGTCTCTGGGGCAACCAAACTTCCACCTCTCTTGTACTGAGCAGTTGAAGAAAACTCCCCTCTTGTAACCTTCCCCAAAGATCTTAAAGTGAGGCTCCAATCTTTTATCTTCTGGGATCTCACCCTTCCCCAGTATAAACAAATGGAGATACCATGGTTTCTCCTTGCGGGTGAGAAATGAAGGGGCAGCTGCTTCACAGGTGACGGCTGGGGGGGACAATGGCTGCTACTGGGCAAGCTGGGGATTCAATGGACACTTCAATAGGAAGAAGTTCAGCAGGGACTCGACCGCCCTCTGCAGCTTTGGCTGGGCAGGAGGGGACTGGATGCCCCCGTGTTGCTATGGAACTGCTCGTTCCCCGTCTTGGCACTTGGTCCCAGCTTGCCTTTCCCTGTATCTCCTCCTGGGATTCTGACAGAAGCCATTTCCCATCTTCCACCCTTCCAGGGATCGACAGCATTGATCAAGTCCTAAATGTCTTGCTGACCACCGCTATGTTTGTTGGGGGCTGCGTCGCGTTTATTTTAGACAACACCATTCCAGGTAGGTTGTGCAGTTTGCCCTCTCCTCTCTGCCCTGCTTCCTGCCTTTGCCCTCAGGCTTGAGGAGGACACCCCCAGCGCTCCTTAGCTGGGGTCTCCACCCACCAGGATATTCTGGCATTTCATCGGAAGAAATGAAGGCAGGTGCTACGGCTGGGGCAGTTCCTGGTTTTTGAAGTGGCACTTGTGTAAGCGAAGCAGTGGAGCCGCCGGCCTATGCTTGCCCGTTGGTTGTGTGGTCCAGTAGCAGGCCTGGCCCGGAGGTTGGGGCCCCCGTTACAGGACATAATATATGAAATTAAGATAAAGCCATAATAAAATATCCCTTACATGGAGCCGTAGAATTGCAACGGGATAATTGTTGCCCTTCGATATCCAAGGAAGCGAACCGTCTTAGCTGCTTCCGGTGTGGCTGCAGTGGGATCATCCCAGGGGCCTTGACACTTCCTGAGGGTCTCTGCTGCGTCCTCCTAGGAATGGGAGCGGGGCTTTTGCAGTTAGAGCCACGAGGAAGTTATTGCAATCGTTGACTGGCCGGATTTTTTACCTGGGCTGCTGGGCATCCCCTTCATTCTGCTTTTTGTTCCTAATTGCCGTGAATTGCCCAAATTAGAAATAAAACCCCACAGAGCCTTTTGGCTTCCATCCAAATGAGGCGAAAGTGGTGTCATTCCTCAAAAGGTCAGGAGCAGCAAGGGTCTCTGCCATCCTGTTGCTGTGTGTGTTTGTGTGTGTGTGTCTCTTGTCTTATGGGAAAGGGACAACCAGGTTGTTCCCTGTCTGCTGCACAGAGAGAAGGGTGGCTTCTCGGTTCTGCTTCTGCTTTGGGCCTGGGCGGAGAGTCCTCTTGCAAACATCCCTGCTGGCACATGATTGTGGGGAGCAGGACCAGAAGCTCATCCCCCCATCCCACTTTCAGCCACACCCGGAGGAAGCAGCATGGGTGGGTCTCCAAGAAGCCTACCACCGGTTCGGTGGGTGTGGCTTGGTGGGCACCCTTTGCGCATGCGCAGAGGCTTTCCTACTCACCTCCAGCAACCCCTGTAGCTTCAGCAGCTGACTTGCGACAATCGGCTGTGCTGCGCAAAGCTGCGCTTCAAAAGCAGGGAATAAAGGTTATCCTGGGAGCCCAGGCAGGTGGGTGGGCCCAAGAGCAGAGTGGTGTAGAGAACCGGTTCGGTCTTGGCTGCTCCTTGGCGCACCGGTACGCCAGAACCGGTAGAATAGCACCACTGGGAGGAAGCCCCCCCCCCCAATGGGCTTGGTCACATCTTGTTGTTCTGCCCCCCTTTATTTTCTAAATCTAGGAAGCCCAGAGGAAAGAGGGATCCAGAAATGGAAGAAGGGATCCGGCAAGGGCGGGAAATCCCTGGAAGGCCTGGAAAGCTACGACTTGCCCTTCGGCATGGAGTTCATCAGGAAGCACAGATGCTTCACCTTCCTGCCCGTCAGCCCCACCTTCCTGGGCTACAGCTGGAAGGGCTTCCGGAAAGGCAGCAGCTGCGGGACTCCAGAGGACGATTCGGAGGCTGCCGTATAGCCCCGGCTGGACCTCGGCCTCCCGGCTATCGTAACAGACCCTTGTGCAGTCCCTCGCTATTTTACTGTGTCGTATTGTATTGTATTTTTATTTTTTATTTTGTATATTTGCATTTTTAAATTCTGGAACTTAGAGCCGAGGTGCAGGTGATTAAAAAGAGAGGAAAAAAAAAAGCTTTCCCTATTGTAGACAGTGATCGCAATCTATAATGTCTCTCTGCAGTTACACGGTATTTTGTGTGGGCACTCAGAAGGAGAAGAAGAAGAAAACCAGAATCCTTTGGGGATCAGATGCTTTTATATTTGGCAAAACTGCTTTTCCTTTGGAAACAACCCTGATAAGATGGTTAAATTAGCCTGCATGTAGCAGCGCTCAGGCAGGCCGAATTTATCCTGTTTGCAGGTTCTACATTCCAGTTATTTTTAAGCCTGCACCACCTTAACCCAAACCCTGCACAAGCCTTGGTGTTATTTATATAAACTGTTGCAGCAGCAGAGCCTATTACGGCAAATCAGGGTCTGCAGGGGGCAGGATTTGCTCCCATGACCAGCTGGAAGGTTGCAGGCGATGGTCCCGGAACATTGCAAGCCTCAGAAGGAAGGGGTGAGTGGCAGTGGGAAGAGGGAAACTTCACCCCTTTTTTTGACTTTCCCTTTCCCAGCTGTATTAACAGCACAAAAATTACGATTCAGAATACGTGAAATCTGGCTGGCTGGTCTCGGACTGGGGCCGCCTCTTCAAAACTTTAGATTGTTCAAAGCTCCCCAGTTCTGGCTGCAGTGGATCATGGACCCCTTGCCCTGAATGCAGGAAGAGAGAAAGCCAGGATCCCTCTTGCTCCTGGCCATCCCTGCGGTGGAGAAGGAGCAGGGGGGGGGGGTGGGGTGGGGACATTCGAAGGGGGCTGCCATCAGGATGCTCTCCTTTACCCTGACGGCAGTAAGGCTGCGCAGCACGTCAAGTTTGATTCCCTTTTGAAAGGGTTTTGGGGTGCGGAGAGGCAGCTCTGTGGTGGGGGGCACGGTCCCAACTCTTGGGTGCTCTGGGACAGGGGTCTCCAACCTAAGCTGGCTGGGGAATTCTGGGAGTTGAACTCCTCCAGGCTTGAAGGGGCCAAGGTTGGAGACCCCTGCTCTGGGACACTTCTTTGGCCTTGCTACTGAAATGCCTCACAGCTTTAGTGAAGAGACTCCTTGCCTATGGTACAAGTTTGGTTTCCTACAATAATAATACTATTTATTAAGCGCATGAGTTGTAAAACAGCCCCTTTGTCTCCAGGCCTCTCGGTTTTCATGTTGCCAACCCCCAAAGCAAGAGGCAGGTGGCATTGCCCTCCCCCCCTCCTTCCTCCCCCCCAAATGGAACCCAGGGTCCCTTGCCAAGGGGAGGAGAGGAGCTATGCATGGCATTGCTGTCTGCCCAACAGTTTAACGGGTATCGGGGTGCCTCCGTGGGCCCCATCCAGTCTCTTCGTGTTGTGTTGTTGTGGGTTTTTCCCTTCCCCTCCCCTGAACTGATCTTGGCTCTGATATCGTGCAGCTCTTGAAACCCTTGTAAGAATTTATTCCTATTTAATGTCCTCACTATAACAGCTTAGTTTGTAGATACAGGTGAGTTAGCTTTCCTTGCTCTCTCCTCCCCAAAGGTAGCCCCCAAATTGTTCCTTTAAAAAAAAAAGGAAAAAGAAAAGAAAAAAAAAAGCTGCGGGAAGATTTGTCAGGGAGGCATTACGGGATTTTTAAGGCCAGTACGCTCTGACCAGCTGCTCACGAATATTGTTGTGGGTGGTAGCGAATTCTGCAGGTGGTTGTTGGTTGGCTGCTCAAGGATGGCTAGTAGAGAGGAGGCCCAAGTGGCCGTCCGAAGGACCCCAGGAGCTTGAAGGGGGCAGATCAGAAACGGGTCAGTGGAGAGTAGCCATTTCCTGCTGTGCCTGTAGGAGAATTTGTTTTCTCTGCGACTCTCTTCCACAGTCTTTGGGGTCAAGCCTGCAAGGATGTCTCTCTTGATTATTTTTATTTTACTTTTTAAAAAATCAGAATTCGTGCTCAGTTCTTTTAAAAGGAGTCCTCTTCTGGTTTGGAGGACTGCATGACACTCAGACCTTCCGCATTCAGCTGGACCTCTTTCCGAGAAAAGCTTCATTAGGATCGCACTACCCGGCTGCCACCGTGAGCATATTTACGTCAGGAGTTAACACAACTGAGTGTAGCCGCAAGTTCTGGCTTAGTTTAGAAAGACCAAGCTACATGGTTAGCCTCCCCTTTATGTTTAGGTGGACCAAAGAAAGAAAGAAAGGCAGAAAATCTGCCCTGGGTTTGGTGGTGGCTGTAATCCTGTAAAATGCCAAAGCCCGTGCAGTTTAGAAACAAAAAAAGTTGTACGGCCAGAATATTGGAAGAATGTAATATATTCTGATTTGGGACCTATTCTCCTTTTTTTGTTTTTTGTTTTGCTAAATATCCCCAACTGTCAAACAGTACTATCTCGCACCCTTGCATGCTTCTTTCTGCAAGCTTATCCAAAAGTAAAAGTGCATAGTAAATAAAGCACACAGCTACCACTGGTGAGACGTTTATTTTGAGCACTGCAGAATGACAACTGTGGCCTAAGGCAAACCTTAGTTTATCTGATTCCAATCAGATGTAATGATGATCTGAATGCCAATTTGTTCATCACGCAGAAGCAAGGAAGGAAGGAGCGATTCCGTCAGATGTATTCCTCCTATGGAAAACACAAGGCCTTGCTTTTCTGAAACTTCCTCACACAGGAGGCAGTGCTGGTGCCTCCAAATGGTCCCTAATCTTAGCTAATGCAGTTGTTGTAGTAGCTGCGTCAGCAGGACTGCGAGCTGAGGGAAGTCTGGTTTGGTAGATGGTGCAATCGTGACATTTGTTGAGGGAAGCCCTCCTGCCCTCCTGAATGGCTGATTTTACTGTAAGAAGGCATTCTAGTTATCCTACCAGAGTAGCCAGGAAATTGTCCTGTCCCTCTGCCATGGAGCTTCCCGCGTAAGATTTGGAAGGGCTCCGTCGCAGCAATATTGAAGGCACTGAGATCCAAATTCCCAGGAGGTTCAGCATTTTTGCAGCTGTAAGAACAAACCGAATGTCAGACCTCAGAGATTCGGTTTGATTTTTGTTTTTAAATGTAAGCTCTTTTGGGGACAGTTGGTAGCTGAATTGCAGTGTGTGTGGCTGGAAGTGGTTCCTCTCCATGGTCCAAGGAGGAGGCAGCAGCAGCAGCAGCAGGAACAGGAATCTTAGCCAAGAGAGGGACTTTTCTTCCTGTATCTTTTCGTTCTTTGGTTGCTAAAGGGGTTGCATGGATCTGAGCTGCTGATCGATAGGCTTTTCAAATGCTGTGTCCCAACCTAAGCATCAAGAACAGGAATGCCTGAATCCGTTTCCTTAGGAGACAGCCTGAAATCAATGGATATTCCTTAGAGTGAGGGTTGGGGGGGAGGGGGCAAAATGGGTCTATGTATTTTAGTTGGGAAAAAAAGGTAAAAGCAAGACACTTTGAATTGTGTCTGTGCATAGCTATCTGGCTTTCAGCCACCCAAGTGAGAGAATGTTGTGTACAGAGAAATATGTAAGGGAAGGGGAAATTTATTCCATTTAAATTAAAAGAAATATTAAGGAACACTGCTATGTCACATTGAAGATGTAAAGACAAATATTCAGAACAAAATAATTTGAAAAACTTTGTTTTTAAAGTAAAATATCATGACTGGGTTTTTTTGTTGTTAAGTATTTTGAAAAAAAAAGATGTTTGAATGTGTTTTATAAAACGATGCCTCTTAAATTTATATTTAATTGTTAATTTTATCCATGGATAACAAAAATGTATTAATCGGAATAATCTGTATCAGGGAAAAAAAAGGTTTTTAAATTTACAGTTGGTTTTACACCATTTAATACTGACTTTCAGTGTGACAACTTTGTACATGAGCATTGCAGTATTTTGTTTCCATAAACTTTAAAAAGGAAAAAAACAAATAAAATTAATATCCAACAAGTGACATTTCCACCTAGGATAATAGCTATCCGACTTCCTGGGTGGGAGTGATATATATATATGATTGTCATGACAGTGTCATGTGATGAATTTATTTCATTGACAAATTGCTAGCAATTGTGTATACTTTATTTACCCATGTTTATACAGTGTCCTTCAAAGAAGAGGCAGGGTTTCTGGGTCATTCCCTCCTGAGAAGACTTGCAACAAATACCTTGGAGCACAGAGCTGGTCCAGACACAAAGCAAGAGGTGTGACCATCTCAGGTAGCGATTTTTGAACCTGACTACCATTCAGGGTAGAGAATCCTGGCCAAGCAGGAACAGTCAGAATCATCCTAATAAGCAGGCCTCATTTGGAGAGAAGGACAGTTGCCATGATTTGGCTCAGCTCCCACCGAGTCAACGTGGCTTGTGTAGGAGCACAACCCCCAATGGATTGGACCCCATCTTAGTTAACACGGGCCAGCACACATAGTCTTTGGGGGACTTTCCACCTCAAGTATCCAGGTGTCTTGTGCCAACTCTTGTTGATTAATAATAATATTTTTTTTAAAAGGCAGATGCAAAGATTAAGCAGTTAGACCAAAACACATCAACATCTTGCTGGTGGCAGAGGCATCCCTTTGAGCTTCTGTCATCTCTGTGATGCTGGTATAAATGTCAGGCTGTTTCAATGTTACAGCTTAAATGTTGGGCAACCCCAGGTTCTCAAGGCCTTGGCTTTTTCTGTTGCTACTGAGCTCCCCTTTGCTTTCGGCCCAATCCTCACCCTGTTAGGTTACATTCCCAGGGGGAAGAAATGTGGACCCGTTCAGAGCACAAACGGGTCATTTAGACTAGAACAGCGTTTCACAACCTCACCAACCTGCACATCAGCTGGGGAAGCCTGGCAGTTGAAGACTTAAATTCTCTGAGAAACGCAGGCTTAGATCATGGGTAGAAACTGACCATCTTACCTGCTAAAAAAACCCCAACCTTCCGTATTAATGGGCTCTCTTGAAGCAGCAGGCCTGGGAATGGTGGCTAGGCTGTTTGCATCTGCACTTGGATTTGGTTCATCCTGAACATATTTTCAAATGGCTATTTCAGGATCTCATGAGCCGTCAGTTTCTCCCAGAGGTAACTCCTGCCTCTCCCAAGACTTCTTCTCAGGAGGCTTCCTGGTCTCAAAGAACTTCCCCCACCCTAATGCTGACTCTCAGGAAGCTCAGCCAAACTGAAAAAACTTCTGGAGTAACTATATGGTGTCGTGCTTGTCCCAAAGTCTCCAGAGCCAAAGATCACAGGGGAGAAAAGAATTAAATCAAAATCAAAAGAGTCCCCATCAGTGTTAGCTTTCCTTTAACTTCAGTAAAATTGCTTCTTAGGCCTCAATCCATTTTGGAAGGGAAAGCCTTCCAAAGGCCTGGTAAACTCCATGGCCACTCCAAGGTCTGGTAAAATAAACCCCAAAGTAATTGTGGGGAGCTCCAACTTTTAGCTGTAAAGCGGATAACCATTGCTTGCCATTCGATGTGCACGTGAGATAAGCCAGCACAAAAGGAGCTGCTTGTTTTGTTTGTATGTGGGTTTTTTTTCCCCCAGTGGCCTTCTTGAACAATCATAGTAATCAGTCCTTAAAACCACCAGTCTTAGGAGTAATTCTCTGTTAAAAAAAACGGGGGCTTTGTTTTTTTTTTGATGGTGCCTATTGCTCATCTAGAGCAGGGGTCTCCAACCTTGGTCACTTTAAGCA
>JANHFN010009057.1:6542-16851 GCA_032468175.1 Toxicocalamus goodenoughensis | reverse complement strand
GTGAGGCCGGCCGACCATCGAAGCATTCGCATCTCCATTGACTGGAGTCTGCTTTCGACTTCTTTGGTCGTCGGCCAACACTCTGCGCCGTAGATGGCCACGGGGCGCACCACCGAGTTGTAGATCTTTTTCTCTATCATGGCAGATAGGGATTGCTGTTTGAAGGAATCCCTTGTTTCTCCAGAAGACTCACTCAGAGGCAAATTGGTGAATTAGAGAGGTATAGCTGGGGAACAGATAAGCTTTGGGGATGGGCTATAAAAGAGAAAGAAATGATAGAAAGTATGTCAGGGGAAAAAAAAAACTCCAACGAGGTGAGCCACTTCTAAAACCAATTTTGGAAAATTGTTCTTTTGGTTGAGTACATTTGTATTTTTGATATTTTATGTGGTGAAGTTTTATATCTGCTGCCAATAGTTTTCAAAGTATTTTTTTTTTTTAGAAATAGATTTTAATGCTGTTTCCTCATCAGATCGAATGTTTAGCAGGGAGACTGATGGTACAGAGGAATGAAAAGAAATAAAAGTCACAAAGCAGGAAAACAAATATCCTGCTGAACTGCCTTGCTTTATTTCTCTGTAACTAAGATAAGAGATTCTGGTAGCCTTTTAAAGTTTTAGGAGGAATATCAACTCCTTGGGACCTTATTCTTGCCCAACTATTTTTATTTGGAAGAAGCCCCCAATCAGCAGGGTGTAGGGACAGGTACATATTTCAAGCATCTTATGATGTGACTGATAGCTAAACTACATGATACACTCAGCCCCTCACCTCCCATTTATTTCCAAGGACATAATAAAAAGAAGGAAAATGGTCCTTTTCTTACCAGCCAATTTTCTTTCCCTTTCATTCTGTGACATGTATGGTGAGGAGAATGGCTTTTTGCCTGGGGGAGTAATAGGTGTTTAGCCTCTCCTGTGGATATTTCACGATTAGGACCCAGATCCAATCCTTCTTAAATCTCTTCATCCAGAGATGCGCAACCTGAGCCCTTTAAAAATTATAATCAAATGGTAATGCTTTAACATTAGATAAAACACAAGTTTTTAAATTAATAAATGAAGAATGACTGCTTAGCAGGAAGACTTCCAGGCAGCAGATGAGAACAAGCTGTTGGAGTCTCCAAAATCCTGTTGAAGTCTTTAGGGTGAACAGTCTAGAGTATGATCAAAGAAGTAAAGTCACCCCTATTGGATTGAGTGAGAAGTTGAGGGAGATCTGGTCTTAATTGTTCCGGTATTCTAGAGACTTATACTTCAGGATGGGAACATTCTAGAAGAAATCTCGAATAAGGTAGAACAGGGATGTCAAACTCACATCGTCACGGCGGCGTCACGTGACATATCGGGACTTTCCCCCCCCTTGCTAAACTGGGTGGGGGCAAGGTCAGCACGTGACGCATCAGGCCCAGAGGCCGCAAGTTTGACACCCCTGACATAGAAAGTACCTGTCTGAATCTCTACCGCTCTCTTCCAGCTTCCAAACAGCTGTCCTGGTTTTCCGTACAGGATTTATGCATGGTATATTGAAATTTTGAATGCAAATAACACTAGCTAAGTATATTAATAGGGCTGATCAGGAGATAAATGATTAATGCCATTGGTTTTTTGCATGTGTGTTTTACAGATCATGTGCATAACACATAGACATCAGAAAATCGGAATCTTAAGACTCTAAGTTGCCCAATAGTGACAGCCTTATCTGCTCTAGGAAGCAATCCTCTCTCTGGAACATTCTAAGCAAACTTTGGATCTAGCCTCCTATTATCTGCTCATTTGATTCCAAGTCAAATGCCTATTTCTTGTTCATTTGACTCCAGGCAATACTAGCATCCAAAGCTACCTGCCTCCAGGAATTTCACACCTCCAAAACATCCATGAGGAACAATTGCAGTTTCCCAATTTGGCAGTCTATACACAACTGCCACCTCAGTGTGGATAACTGTCTGCCTGCATTCCCATGGAGATGATATACAGACATTTCCACCTCCAACATTTATAGAGGTAGCCACTTGGAACAACCCCAGCTAGCCAGCCTCTTTGCAGGATGAGAGTTACATGTACAATCCTGGAACTCTGGCTCTCATCCCTTTGGGGGAAGAGAAATCCAACGCCACAGAAAGGCAGGTCTATCTAACCCAGTGTTGCCAGCTTCAACTAGCCAAGTGGTTCTGTCCTCAAAGAAGTGGAAACTTTGAAACCTTGGGTACAGCAGGACCATCAAGACACAGCAATATGACAGTTTCACATGTGGACCTAAAAGCTTTATGCTGGTCTTCCTTTCAGAATACCATAGAATTAGGCATTAGCTGAGCCCCATATGTAGGACACCTGTGCCACTAATCCTAATGCCATCTTCATGGAGCTCCTGCTAAACCCAGAAACGAGCATTACTCAAGCAGCCTCCATAGTGGAAGTCATCTTTGGCTTCTTTTTCTTCATCTTTAGAATATGATTTGGACAGCATTCCTCATACCCTTCCTGGTTTGCAAAGTGAGTGCTAAACCCATTTGCTACCTGGTATTACCAGGAAGGAAGTTGTTACTTGAAAAATGGTCTGCATGAAAATATGAATGAATAAAAGTATAGTCAAATGATTGATTAATAATAATATTAATGTATTTAATATATTGATTGAAAATACGAGATTATATACAATGTAATTATAATTGAAGACTATGAAATGGAAACATAAAACAGTTTGTAAACCAACCGGCATACTGTATGTACATATATGGAAGATGATTTGATGTTTTTATGCTTTGTTTATGTTTGTTTTAAAAACCAATAAAAAAATTTTTAAAAATGGTCTGCAGAGGTTGAAGACAGTCCTTTTTCCTTTCCCTTTTTCTCATTGCAGAGCAGAGGTAAATGTGGAGGTGGAAGAAGTATGGGAGCCTAAAAGTAGTTCGTCTTTTGTTTTAGCAAACTAGATTTTTGGTTTCTTTCAGCGATTGGTGCTCATATAGGGCAGAAGAAGTACCATCAGTCACCACCTTTCTGAACAGAAGGTAAAGGAACTGACTTGGCAGACTTCGTGAATGAGTTCCATGCGCTGTAGGAGCTTCACACAATGAAAAAGTTTGACACAAATCCACGAAGCCAAACTAAGGACATTTTGCAAGGACTGAAGGATGTAATAATAGCAAAAGGTCTTGTTTCAATAAGTCACCAGAAGAACCCCCAGAAGGCACTTAAAAGAAAAGCTATCAGTCCAGGATCCCCACTTTTACATAAAGGTCCAAGATAAGTGTGATGACAGGGCACAATAGTCAAGCCATCCATCTCTTATCTTCACATTTAGCAGTGGACTCTAAATTATCTGAAGGTAAACACAAAAGCAAAACCAGTTTAACTGAAGAAGAGCCTTCAGCCCAAAAGTCCAAAACAAACTTGGAGAGTCATGTATGCAAACCACTTCATCTGCAGTTGGTAATCTCCCCTTTCAATTTAAATCCAAAAGATTTTAGCAACATTGAGAGAGACTGTATCAATTAAATATCAAAGATAAAATGAATCTGAGTAGTCTATCTCGATGACTGTTTTAGTGCACCATAATGAGTCATTTCATAGTTGCACCTGCCATCTTGACTTTTTTGACTCCGACTGACACCCCACGGAAGCTCTTGCAGTGCCTCACTTTCTGATCCAAATCAAGTTTTCTGTTTCTCTCCCTTATAAAGTAAAATCATGTTGCATCCAAGCTAGTGAAGTATATTCCTATATTCATATTTAACACAAAATCACCTATGTTTATTACAGTAAGCAAGATCTATCTGGGTTCTTGCAACACAATAAACCACCAACCATTGTTCATAACTGTAATAGTTGGCTGCACACATTGTGCAAATGGCAAACTGGAGGAACTATGACAGGGATGTCAAACTCGTGGCCCCCTGGGCGGATGCGTCTTGTGCTGGCCCCGCCCCCACCCAGTTAAGCGAAGAGGGGGAAAGTCCCGATAAGTCACGTGACAATGCCGTGACAACGTGAGTTTGATACCTCTGAACTATGATATACAATCCTCAGATTGAGCCACCAAAGGTCCTCTCACTGGGAGGCACTAAGTGGATTCAGAAAGGAGTAGGAGCAACAGAAATTTTTAGATCAGTGTTTTTCAAACTTGGCAACTTTAGGATGTGTGGATGTCAAGTCCCAGAGGATGTAGGCTGGGGAATGCCAGGGAATTTCACACATCGTAAATTTGCCAAGTTTGAAAAACACTGCTTTACATGTTGGAGAGATTTAGATGTTTTGAAGGAAGCATAAACCCTTTGAAAGTTTCCAACATCAACTGCTATCTTGAATAGTCTGGAGATATAAATTGGACCATTTTAGCTCATCTATCAGGTCGGTAAGCATAATCCACAAAGTAACCCCTATCCAAATTTTAACAGCAATGTTTGGCACGAATGAAAATGTTAGTAATACAAGCTGGGGTCCAAATTATCCAGTATGTAGTTCCATTTGTACTTCTTTTAATGCAAATGAATTGTGGAAATCTCAGAGTCTGGGCCCCCGTGGGGTGGGGATTGATGTCAGGATGGGGTGAAAAAAGGCAACACAGTATCTGCAACTGTGGGATTGAAGACATAGCTCTTTGTTACATACCTTTGCATGCAGCAATTGCATGTTATATATTTTTATGTACAGATTGTCCCCCAACTGCAGATAAATTGCAGCCACCAATTTGACATTTTTGAACCTTATCTCTCCTAGATGCCACAGCCTTGGGTCTCATGAGTATATTTTTAACAAAGTCTTCTTGGAAACAGAGGCTTACAAATATTAAGAAAATTACAAAAGCTGTCAATGTTGCAGTGACTGACCAGGAGAGGGAGCCAGAAAATCATTTCTCTCCCTTCCTTCCTGTGAGCTAGTGTGCAAAAACAACCTTTGAGTTTTAGCAGTTGAATGTGCATCTTTCAAGGTCTAAATTAGAATTGGGTGCTAATTATAGAGAGAGGCAGCTGGGGAATTCTGAAATCTGGATATTGAGGCTATCTTCAATGGGTTCATTAATCTATTTCAAAATATGCTTGTGTATGAGGGATTTTGCATGTCCTTTTCAGGGCATCTCAATGGGGAAAGGATGTCTTGGTTTCCCAAGTGATGGGAGCCTGGATATCTACCTTCTACAAAGTTTTGAGGCTAAATAATGGCCAATGCACAGATCGGGATCAATAGATGTGCTACAAATAGCATAAATTCTGCTTAGACCTTAGAGGCAAGCCCATTCAATCTGTGAAGTGTATAAATTCTATACAGTTTATGGCTAAGCATTTTTTTGGGGGGGGAGAAGGACCTTGGTTGGCCAAGATATTGATGTACAGAAATTTTGATTTTTGATAGTTGAGTTTAGCACTTAGTAAAAACTCCCATATTGCAATGTAGCTAGGCAAAGAGGCAAAAATACAGCCTTTGAACACCCTTTTATATCCATTTCCAGGACTCTAGCTTGCTTAAGGAAATTATTTAAAAGATACTAATCCCATCTTCAATTCCAGGTTTAAAAGATGTCTAGAGAATGATGCAATCCCTTCCAACAGGTATGTATGCACCGTACCATTCTATCCATATTCCATAACACCATCCTTACACAGCTGAGCCATTTTCCTGGGCAGACAGAGCTTCTTTGATTTTATAGTCAAACCTGTACCCTTGGGATCTTGTGGTGGTCTTCCATGCATCCCCCAGAAGCCAGGTCTGGCCCTCTATGCTTCGAGATCAGATCCAGAGTTAAACATGAGTGAGCAGTATGAGAAAGTAGTTAAAAGCACAAATACTATCTTGAGATGTGTTGCAGGAAAATAGAATTCAGATCATGGAATGGTTAAATGATTGGTTTGTGTCTTGGCTAATGTTTTTCAACCTTATTGATTTTGAGATTTCAGTTCCCAGAATTCCCCCGCTGGCACTCTATATAATTCTAGAGTGAACCACAATGATACATGTCATGACATTATCACACAAAAGACCTCAGGAGAGCAAAAGAATCTTGTGCTTAATAGTGATGACAGCAAATACATCTTCCTTTCTGGCACAATTACATTTTTCCAAGACAGTGTTTCACAACCTTAGCAACATTAAGACCTCAACAATGTAGACCTCAACTCCCCAAATTCCCCAACCAGCCATCTTAGATTTGCTAAGATTGAGAAATACTCTCCAATGAGTGCAATGACTTCCATGTCTCTGGGCCTAGATGTAAGACAGTTGGAGGAAAACACAGATCATATCCACTCAATTTAGGGGCTGCCCTTTGAAGGAAAAGTTGGTAGCCTTTTTTAAGGCTCGGGCACTTTTTCTAAACATTATTAAGTACATAATTTCACTTTGTCTCACTTTCAAAGGCCCAAAAGGGAGCTCAGAATCAGAAGTGATATTCAAGAAATGTTAAATGGAAAACATTTCCTTGAAAGAAATGGAAAACCACATTTTTATATCTCTTGGATCTAGCTTTGTTCCTGGATGCCAGAATTCCTGGATGCTAGGCTCTTAGGAGTGGCCAAGAGCCCCAGGATTTAATTAAAAACTAAATACACCCATTCTTGTAGATATGGCCTAAAGGGAACTTTGCCCCAGACCTTAACCTAGTGATGGTGAACCTTTCGGGCTCAAAAAATGGAAAAATGCCTAACTTGATTCTGATGGCATGTCACACCCTCACCCTCCCGAAGAAAACACAAACAATTCTCCATCTCCCCCCTCCCCATTTAGGCCATACTGAACAGTAGTACTAGGCATCAGCTCTGAGGCTAGGCCTGAAATAGAGGCCTTGACTTCATCCCTAGCACCACTGCTGCCATGCAAAGGGCAACCTGGCACCATTAGAGAATTAACCCCATCCCACCATCCCATGTATTAGAACTCCCCAAGATCTACCATTTGCCAACTTCCTTCAATCACTGTTCTTTTTCTATTGACAGGCCCCACGGCCTATCCACGACCTTTGCAATGAAGAGCTGTAAGATCTTAAAGATAAGGTTTTGTATATGACGGTTTTACAGTCCTGAAGAAATGTAAATGCAGTTGTTCTCTGTCTCGGTTGGGGAGAGGCAGGACTGATTTTAAAGATAAGCTGCCCTACCTGTGCTCTAAAATCTCACCTCCAGATTTTTTCCTTATGGGACACTGCATTTTTTTTAACCATTATCTATGAGCTGGGATTGCTAGATCAAAACCAAGTATAATTCATGTTCTAGGTCATGAATTTTACATATTCTAATTTGCCTATTCCTGAGTTGCTACGTGAGTCATTTTCTTCCAGAAGAAGCCTGAATTAGTATAGAGAGGAAAGGATATTATAGTAATAACAAATGATAGAACCCATCCATAAGGGGATTGAAAAAGGTCAAGATGACATGATTGAGGCCTCATTCTTTTTAATTTGTGTCCCAGGGGAGTATATACACTAAATATCATTGCACTGAAATAATATACTTATTGTACTAAAATGGAACAACAGAAGGTCTATGTGATTAGAGTTATATGTTAAAAGGGTTGAGCTAATTTTATATTATCATTTCATGGATATACTTTTACTTTCAATAAACATTACTCACACTAATTATCATATACAGTATTGTTTTCTGATTTCCTTAAACACAACTTATTCGTGGGACTTTCTCATCTACAGTACCCATACAGAATATTGGTATCCATTCTCCAGCTCTTAGTTAGAGCAAGGAGGGACATGGGCAAATCTTTCTAGGAAAATGAAGCTATGCATGAGGGCATGCAAACTTGATGTAGGGTTAAAAAATGACATTGGGGATTGGAGAAGTAAAGAAGAATTACAGGGAAGACCTGGAAGTCACCTAACACACAAAGATACACTGAAAGCGGCTTAGCAACCATGGATCTAGAAGAGGATCCATTCCTCTCAATTGTAGCATCTAGTTCTTCCTCTTCAGCATAAGAACTACAAGTAGACACCTCCCCATTAGCATGGGAAGATCTTTCTCAGTCATAGGCTGAACCCTCTCTGCCTGGAGCAAGATCAGTCCTTCTATTAATTATCTTTTATAGGCCCAAATATGGGTCCCTCTGTTCCAATGCTGGTTAGAGGACAATCAAATGCCATCCCGGATTTTTGCCATGAAGCAAAAACCCTCATCTATCAGGAAAATGGAGGATTTGTCCTAGAAGTATTGACTCTGAGCTTAAATATCCCTCCCTATAAGGTCAACTGCTGATTCTGTACTTTAGTTAAAATGTCATGGAAGGCTGGGACAGCATGTGGGGCATTTATAGGGAGGGCATCAAAAATTCAAGAAGACAGTCATAACTATCAAAGCCTTTGACTTTCTTTGAAACTGTCTCACCCCGGCAGATGTCCTGGACAGAATGGTCTGGATGATAGATTCCACAAAGCCATGATTTTGCTTAACCATAGGCATTTTAGATGCTTCAAAGGCTTTGCTTAAATCTTCATGGCAGGAAAGCATCTATAGCCTGTTTGGAATGTAGGAAATCCCATCTCTCATCCTTTAATATGAGGACCAAAGAGTCTAAAGGAGAACCTTTAGGGAATATTAATTTCTCACTTCTGGTGAACACTCCTTTCTTTCTTCCTCCCTCTGTCTTTCCCTTCCTTTGATTTATGTGATGCTCCAAAGTGGTCAAATAGGAAGGGCTGCGATTCACAGAGGTGAAGATCTTGCCCTCTTCAAAGGTCCATGGTGATGGAACCATTCAGATACCTTAGTAACTTTATATGGTTTTGGGTAGTGACTTTCCTTTACCCACATCTACCTTAGAGAGGAAAACAAGCAAAAGTCTTTCCAATACATTCTTTCCAGCACAAGCTTTCCAATACATTCCTTTAGAAGACATGAGTGTCCTCCCTAGTCCCCAGCTTCAAAAGGACCACACTGGTTTATAAACATACTGCCATAGACCTCAGCTTTTAGGATGGATGAATATTTCCTCCTCACTTCTCCCCAACATGCACTGCACCAGTCCTGCTATTCTGTTGGAAGCACTTGAAGCATTCAATGGCAACTGATCATAGTAATCACTTGAACACGGTTACTTATGCTGAACATGAAATCTTACCAACTTGGGCAGATCTTGGGAGACCCCTGGATTGCTTGCCTTTGAGTCCATGTAACAAAGAAAACACATTTCTTCATTGTGGCCCAAATTTAGTTGTGCAACTGTCAGCAACTGCAGCAATTGTAAGTTTAGCCTTCAGAAGACTTAGTATATGATAGCACTTTAAATATCTGAAAGGAAGACACATTGAAGATAAAGCCCCTTCCATCTTGTTCCAGAATGCAAAATATACAACTGTGGATTTAATATACATAAAGGGAAATCTCACTTGAATGTTAGAACTTTTCTCTCCTAATAATAGGGATATTTTAATGGTAGAAGTTGTTCCCAGAAAAACAATTGGTTCCCATTCACAGAATGTGTTGAAATAGAGGCCAAATAGCTATCTACTAGAAATGCTTTTAAATTCCTGCTCTGAGCAGGAAGTTAGACCCCAGGGCTAAGACCACTCTTGCAAATCTATAAAATGTTGTAATAGTTGCATTCCAGGAAAGGGAAATCTTATGAGTGAGTCCACTTTTTAAACCCCAGAATAACAAAGTTCTTCATCTGAACTTATATAGGTAGTCCTCAATTTACGACCACAATGAAACCCAACATTGATATTGCTAAGTGAGAAATTGAAGTGAATTTTACCCCCTTTTACAACTTTTCTTGTCGCATTTGTTAATTCAATCACTGCAGTTATTAAATTAGTTATGTTATGCAGTTGTTAAGCGAACCTGGTTTCCCAACTGATTTTGCTTGTCAGCAGGTTGCAAAAGGGGACCACAAGACACAAGGACACTGCAACCATCATAAATGTGACTCACTTGTCAAGCATCTGAATGTAAATCACGTGACTATGGACATGCTGCAATGGTCATAAATGTAAAAAATGGTCATAACTCACTTTTTCAGTGCCGTTGTAACTTCAAATGGTCACTAAAAAAACTATTGTAAGCCAAGGACTACCTGTATCATATATAGTTATCCTTCACTTTAGGAGAATATTCTGTACTTCTATAGAAATAAGCATCGTGAGGAGGGCGGAGCTGGAGTTGCGATGATACGGCAGGCGATCCCAGAGGTCTGAGATCGCTACCGATATCTTTGCTCTTAGATGGTCCAAGTGGATCTAAACCGCCCCGAAGAGACGGTGAATGTAAAGAGTGCATCCTGTCAATTCCAGGAATATCGCAAAGTCCCTGGTAGATCCAGGAGAAGCTCTTTTTGCCAGCGGCAAAGAGGCAGCCATTAAAGCTGCTGAA
>JANHFN010009055.1:0-13675 GCA_032468175.1 Toxicocalamus goodenoughensis | reverse complement strand
ATGGGAAAGATGCACCAGCCAACACAACTGCATAGGCAGAGGAGAAGGGGACATACAGAGAATAGCTAGCTGGTTTGTAAGATGCTGGGGTAACAGCTCAAAGATTCAGGGATGATGTGATACGAAAGAAAAATGTGAACATTCCCTAGGAATATCTGTAGCCTTTTATTATGTAGGATAATATTTATTATATTTAGTTATATTTAGATTCCACTGATTATGGCAGATCTTTACATTTTGGCTGAGAATGAGTAACTGGTCAAAATCAATCCAGTTGATTCCACAGTTGAATGAGGGTTTGAACCTGATCTCCCTGTTCCAGTCCAACAAAATAAACATTACACTGTACTGCAATTACATGCAATTAAACTGCAGGAAAGCACAAAGCCCTGGGAATGATCTGAAGTGAATGGGAAAGAGACTGGAAATAAATGCTGAACCATAGAGGTAGTCCTTGATTTATGATTATTCATTTGGTGCTCATTTGAAGTTACAACGCTACTGAAAAAAAATGGACTTATGACTGTTCCCTGAAGTTATGGCCATTGCAGCATCCCATGGTCATGTGATCAGAGTTTGGATTCTTGGCAGCCTGCCCACACTTCCAACCACAGCCTTCCCTCTCCTGTTTATCTCTTGCCAATCTATCCTTTTTGGCCACCTTGCACAGCAGCACTCCGTGGCAGAAGCATCAAAGCAGGGGCTGAAGTAGAGGCCCAGGGCCTTCAGCTAGCCAGCTACTATTATCCTCTAGGCTTTTATTGCAGTCACAGGGCTGCAACTACCACTGAGAAATGCTCCCTCAAGCCACAAATCTCAGCTAGCTTCCTCAAGACCACAGCACAAAGCACTAATGGCTTTCACTGACCTCCATCCTCCAGGCCCTGCCGCACTCAGCTGACCTTTGCCATCTTCCTCCCGCTATTCACAAGGCATGCCCTGCCTAACCTCTTACAAAACAGTTGATGGCTACACCTGGCATTCTTCCCAAGATCACTTGTAACATTCTCCAAATAGTGTGCCCAGTGCTTGTAATGCTTCAGAACGTGTTTGGAAATTTTCTGAGGTCTTCCAAAGCATTACAAGACCTGGGTGCTTGCCTTTCTCCAAATAGGGTGCTCATTCTCAAAGATCTGGCGAACACCTTAGAAAAAGCTTTCTGAAGGCTTTGGGAGAACAGGATGCACTATTTGGAGAGTGGAACACACAATTTGGAGAATGGAGCAAGCAACCTTGGAAACCTTGGAAGGTCTGGCATGGTCAGCAGTTGTCTTGTGAAGGTCCAAGGCAGCCACACGTCAGCAGCAGCAGGAGGAAGAAATCAGTGATGGTCAGTAGGATGGTGAAATGCAGGGCAGCGAGGGTGGCTGGGCTTAATTATACTATACCATACTATTGAGTTAGTTTTCCAGCTCCCTGAGACAGCTGCTTTGTGCTGTGTTCTTACACAACAGAGTGTGTGCTGTGTTCTTACACACTGTGTTCTTACACACACTTTGTGCTGTGTTCTTACACACACACAGCAGGTTCTTACACACCAGATGCATGGCATGCCAAGAAAACCCTGAGCTGCACTGTATTATTTCTGTCTCCTCCTTCCTGTCACACTGTATTTTAGCATCCCCACCAACTTGTGTGCAGTCTGCTTCAGGCCTCCCAGGGCCTACCTAACACCCCTGCATTGCCCCCATTGTCATGCCATAGCACCTAGCCTTTATATATTGTTGTTTCAGATCTACGCATATGGTTCATTTTATTGGAAGATAGGTGGGTTTAGCTGCATGTCAGACTAATGTGCAGTCAGGACAGAACACCCATGCTGTTTAGCTGCGCTTACAGTTAAAAGCATAAAAACCACATAAAAATATATCAGTAAATTGGGCACCAAGCAAAAAGCAAAGATGAAATAAGTTAAAAATTAAAAGGGGGAGGGAGAACATTCAAAGCAATAACCATCTCCAGGTTTACATGCCACTCTTGATTCCACACGAATTGGCATAGCAAGGTCTTCATACCCTTTAAAAAAGACCTGGAGAGTGGAGGCTTGGCACCTCTTGATAAGGAGAAAATTCCAGAGGGCTGAGGCAATGGCACAGAAGACTCCTTTCCTGGACCCTAATAGGTGAAATTCATACTCTTTCTGTCTGACTGATGTTATCGGGGTGGTAGGGGGTGGTGTATTTATTAGGGATTCTCTCCACTTCCTGCTTAATTAGAGAGCCTCGGGTGGCGCACTGGTTAGACTGCAGTACTGTAAGCTACTCCTACTGCAATTTGACAGATTGAATCTAACCAAATTCAGGGTTGACTCAGCCTTCCATCCTTCCGAGGTGGGTAAAATGAGGACCCAGATTGTTGGGGGCAATAGGCTGACTCTATAAACCGCTTAGAGAAGGCTGAAAGCACTAAAAAGCGGTATATAAGTCTAAGTGTTAAGTGCTAATTCAAAGCCATGTAGTAAACTTTTAGGACAAAGGATGGTTTCAACCTAAACATCCCTATCCCAAGCCAACCATTATGCCATACAGGCAGTCCTCAACTTACAACAGCTCATACAGGCAGTCCTCGACTTATAACAGCTCAAAAAAAGTAGCTTATGACCAAGTTTCACACTTATGACCATTGCAGCATTTCTATGGTCACATGATTTATATTCAAATGCTTGACTGGTTCATATTTATTGCGGTTGCATTGTCCCAGGGTCATGTGATCATTGGTGGGGGCGCGACATTATGACAAGCAAAGTCAATGGGGAAGCCAGATTCACTTAACATCTGGGTTACTAATTTAGCAGCTGCAATGATTCACTTAACAAATGTGGCAAGAAAAGTCATAAATAAACAATATACAATGTGCAATATACTTACCATTCGTATTTATAACATAACCCAGTTAAATATGTTCATGAATGTTATGCTAATGTAGGTGACATCCTAAGGCACTGTAACCATTGTGCATTTCTAGTGCAATTTTCTTCTAAGAATTGCTTTAATAGCAATAGAACTTAGACTTATATACCGCTTTTTAGTGCTTCACAGCCCTCTCTAAGTGGTTTACAGAGTCAGCTTATTGCTCCCAACAATCTGGGTCCTCATTTTATCTATCTTGGAAGGATGGAAGTCTGATTTAATATTTCAGTTAGCAGAGTTGTAGAATAAACTGAGAAGTCAAACAAACCAAAAACTGGAAGAAAGCTATGGCAAACCTCTATTTTATTATTCCGAGCTTCTAATAAATATGACAAATTTGATATACTCTTATATCAAGCTGGAAGGAAGTTGAGTGTGAGCCTTAGACTCCATTTTAGGCACTGGGCCATTTAATAAATTTATAAATCCCCTGGATGATGCATTAGAAAATAAGCTTTTCAAATGTGTGAATGACACAATAGTAGTGTAAATACTTTAGAGGAGAATATCAATATCAGGAATATACTGTATTATGACTATACTGTCGTGGTTAGGGACTGGACTAGGAACCAGGAGACTGTAAGTTCTAGGTCTCCCATAAGCATCAAAGCCAGTTGGATATCATGTCTCTCTCCGTGTCTAATAAGGAGAACAAATTACCTCCTGCAATGATATCTTTAATACAATCAAACAATAACAACTGCCTATCCCAGTGCCTTGGGAAGGACTTGATAGGTTGAATTTGGCATTTGTATCCATCTAACATCTATTTGCCTGTGCAAAGAACCAGAATAATAATGTAAGACAATAAGCAGAAGCCAGCAAGATGACTGTAAACAGAGACAAATGCAAAGTCCTACAGTTAATTAGGAAAAATCAAATATATAAATGCGGGGGGAAACTATACTAGGCATCAGTTCATTTTAAAGAAATCTGGGTGTCTTGCTGAATCACAAGTTGAATGTGATGTAACGCAGTTGCAAAACAAAACATAAATAATTCTAGGCTGCTTCAATAGAAATACAGTGCTAAGATCATTCTCTTTTATATTGCATTGGTCAGACCATGCCTAAAATATTGCTTTTTATTCTGGGCTGAATCAAAAAGGGGTTGGAAGGCAAGCTTGCAAGGAATAGTATTGAGTTACACAGATTTGGAGAAGAGAAGGTTGGTCAGTGTTTGGTACTGGGGGAAAAATGCAACTTTTTATGTGCTCACCATTTGTAGCCTATTTCCATGTTATTGAATTAAAACGTTTACTCGGACATGTATAGAAAAATATATTCCCATCTCCCTATGCCAAATTACTGGAGTTGCTTTTCATTCCTAACGAATCACTCCCAGTTGCAACAGGCACTTACACCTGGAGTAAACTTGGCCTCGGCATTCTCGCTCCCGTCTGCTAACCCAACATCATCATAATAAAAGGACATTAACATGCTGAAATGTTCATCCATTTCACAGAGAAAGAACTCTCAGAACAGCAGGCATTATTTACAGCTCAGTAAACAGAACTCTAATTAACCAGAGCAACCTGAGAAAGAGAGCCAGCTAGTTCAGGTCAATAGATGTAATAATTTTGAACATAACAGCCTAGCAGACCATACGGTGGTTACAAGGGAAACACAGGAACAAAATGTTTCACATAATCAAAAGGGGAGGGCAGTTACTATAACAGGATTTTAAATGGATGCAGGTTCTTACATGAAGGGCATAAATATTTATTGTAACTGCTTCCCTACCACTAGATAGTCCAGCTTGGAATTCTACTTGGGAATATAGGTGTTCTTGGTCTTCTCTGAGCTTGGTGGTTTTCTTGCCGATGTTTCATTACCAAACTAGTAATGATGATGTTACCAAGTTTTGGGTAATGAAATATTGGCAAGACAACCCACCAAGTTCAGAGATCCCCAGGGACCCCACAGTTCAACCCTGAGCTACAAATATTCTCTTATATCTGCAATATTGGGAATTTTAATTTCATGCACCTGGTGGGCTGGGGAGATTGATACAGTGCATGAATGTTTTTCTAATACTAATTATTCCAGATTCAATAGACAGGTGGGAAATGAAACTAGTTGACACTGGAATGGATAAGACAAACAGCTCCTAGTGAGTGTAGAAGCTGAAGTCTCACACTTTTAGAGAAAGTCAGGCTGTGAATTGTATAGACACACACACACACACACACACACACACACACACATGTCTAAATTATTGTATTTTAATCTTATGTTAAAATATTTCTGATATATTCTGAAGAAAATCTTTTTCAAATTTAAACATTATTCTCTCTCTCTCTCCCTCCCCCAGTATATTTCTTGATGATTACATTAAAGCCTTTTTCTGTTACATAATTTTGCATTTTTTGTTTAAAAAATGCCCACAACATGTCATTCTGGCAGCCCATTATGATATCTTCTTAACTTTTAAAAAAAATGCTGCTGCATTTTTTCCCCTTCTCTGTTATTCCTATATCAAACATACTGCGCCCACACATACTATTTATCTTAGGAAAATTTAGTCACTTGTGGCTTTTCTCAAAGCTTTGAGTAGAGTAGGGAATTGCAAGAGTAGAGTAGAGAAGCTTTGGACAGGCAGTAACAATACCTGGAAGCAAGGCTTACTTCTCTCCCCGCCGAAATAATTTAGAAAGTTGATTGTGAACAATTGCCTGTTTGAGCCAATTAATTAACTAAATAACTGTTTGGGGGAGTCATCCAAATCCGGAGCACTCTAGTGAGGTCCTAAAACAAGTGGGCAAAATGAAACTATGATAAATTTATCCTGTCTTTTCAGGGTTTTTTTTTTGGAAAGATAGGATATAATAATGTTACAAAAAAAAAAACACAAAACCAACTTTAGCTGCTCTAAATGTAGCAGAGATTTGGGTGGATGACATGTAATTAGGAGATCGTCTGATCCAGTAGATAATACAGTGGAGAATGCTCCCTTTTAAGACTTTCTAAGATTAGGAATTCCAGATCTTGGAAAAAATATAGTGATTACGATAGAAAGCAATACAAGTGCGGATGTAGGAGAAGAACAGTCAGAGCTGGAGGGCAGAGTTAAGTGTGTCATCAGTTTAGAATTATTGGCCACAAATGGCCACAAATGGTCCAAGACAAGTCCAACCTTTCTTGAATTTCATTGACCCTTATCTGGAGCCACTTTAGTTGTCTAGATTCTTCTTTATAGACTGAGGATTAAAGCTTTGAACTGCAACTTAACAATGGTCTTGATCCTTTCTGCCTGGCAGGGGAATCCCTACATTTGACTTCCCTCTGTGAGATCTGATACAACTTCAGAGTGGAAAATACAGGTTCATTTGTATTGTATTTATTTATTTATTCAGAAAATTTATATCCCCCCCCCCAATTCACTCATGGTGACTATGGGAGGCTTACAGAAATAAACCCCAATACAAAACACAATAACCCCCTACCCACCCACTTCCTTGCAACAATCAAACCAACCATTTGATGGACTCCATATCACCCTGGGGTCTTCAGGCCAATTGGCAGAATCATATGTCTGCGGCTTTGCTGTAGTCCCTGACATGTTTGGGGCAAGGATAATTAGACAGTGGTCTAAAGATGATGTTCTATGTCTATATTCAGAAGTTTCTTTGGTAAAAAATGTGGGATTTTTTCTAAGCACTTTGTCTATCTGTCTGTCTGTGTTCAGATGTGTATCTGAAAATTACAATTTAACATCATCTACAAATGCCCTCCAGCAATATCTAATGTATTCTAGCATTTAACTGTGTTACATTGAGTACCTTTAAAATGATCTGTCAAGATCAAATGATTTCCATAATTCACATTGTCAACTTTAACGTTGGACTGTAACTACCTACTGACATGATGCTGAATGTTCTTTTCAATAAATAACTAAAAATTACGATAATAAACATAAAGTTGTTTCCCAAGTGAGACATTTTCTAATGCAACTATCATCAAATACACAAATTAGGTGAAACAGGACTAGACTTGTCCGATAATGATATTTTCCACTGAGAAATATTTCACAGCTCCAGAGCAAGATGGGACTAGCATTGATGGAAAAAAACCTATAAAGAAACAGTGATCACTAATGAGAAAGTATTACATGGATATAGTGGGATGGGATTGAAGTTGGCAAATAGACATTGTAGAAATAAGAAATCTTGACTTCTGATCATGCTTAAGTGTTATAGGTAAGTTAAAGAATGGCCGCTTTAAAAAGAAAAAAAGTCTGATTTATTTTCCATCATCTGAGATGCATAGCCTCTCTCTCTCTCCCTCCCTTTCTTCATTCTATTCACCATTCTATGCATTTAGAAACAAATCATCCTTTCTTTTTTCCCTCCAGTATAGAACAAAGATTCTTCTTCACCAGAAGGCACTACTTCACAAGTGTTCATCTCCCATATGAATTGTGTTCCTTCAAAAGAATCAACTTTACTGATAGGAAAGAAACGGTTATGAGTGGCAAAGGCCTCTTGGGAGAAAAGACAAAAGCAAAATGGGGCAAAGGGAGAATGGTTGTAATTCCTGAAATGTACATCTAGCCATTTTGTCATGGTGGATGTACAAAAATATTTATCCTAAGAGAGATCTGAGAGAAAGAGAGGTTTGTCTATTAATGACAGATTTTTTTTTAATTAAAAGTAGTCCTCAATTTAAGACTGTAATGAATCCTGCCTGTTATAACCACAAATTGTAAAGTGGCCATTGCAGTCATTAAGTGAGTGCCACGGTTATTAAGCAACCAATGATTTGCTATGGGCCAGCTGTGCTGAAGTCTGGAAGTAAAAGCAGGGTTTTTTTTTGGCAAAAACATCATACAGTGTGGTCATGTGACCACAGGACTCTGAAAACAGTCATAATCGCAGGCCAGTTGCTAAGCGTCTCAAATGCTGTCACGTGATCAGCTGTCAAAATCTCAGAAACAGTTTGAAAGTTCTCCTGGATAAGGCTGTCATAATTTTGAATGGTTACTAAGCTGAGCAGTCCTAAAGTATATTATTGTTGTTTATTAGAGTGGGCGCACTACTTCCTGAAATTGCTTTCCCACAGTTTCATCTCGAAGACAGCATTTGCATGACTGAATCAGGCCTTCTCTGAGCTTGACTTATTCTGTCTGCCAGCCAGATGCAATCAAAATCAGACGAGGAGCAGCCATTTTCATCTTCCTCCAAGACACCCCAAAGGGAACTGAGCAGCTATTGCTGCATTTCCTTCTCCTCTGGGAAGGTTGCAAACCATCTGGTGCAAACAGGGCCAATAGATTAGAGCCAGGCAAAAAGAATTTCCTTGTCCCAATGGTTTTATTTTCATTTTCTATTTTGCATAAAGTATTATCAAAAAGAAAGTAGAGAAGGCCCCCAAAAGAGCTTCTATCCCAGGGCAGTAACTCTATTGAATTCTACTGTATAGTGCAATATTAATGCAATATCAGGGGTTTTCAATTCAATGTGTGGAGTGTGAAGCATGTGTGTTTGTGTTTATTTTCATGGTCATGATTGTACACGGAAGATGGTGTTTGATTTTGTTGTACGAGGTGCAATGACAATAAAGTAAACTAATATTAAGTACCATGATAACCTTGAACAGTTACTAAAGGAAGGGTTGTAAAAATCAAGGACTGCTAGTATAACTATTGTCAAGGCAGACTCCTCCTGGCTGAGAATGGACAGATTCCTATCAAACAGCTGATTCCTACTTACAGGCCTTGGATACGGATTGTGATAATGAAGTCCTAGCTCTATTCTCGCCTTGCACTCTTCCACGCACTGTTTAATCAGCTCGGGATCTGCTAGCTGGTCTTGCAAACAATACAGAAAAAAAGAAAAGGAAAGTTAGAACAGAAAGTGCAAGGCTTCTAAAGAACAGACAGGTAAGTTAAAACTTTTTCCCCCCCCAAATTACCTTGTGAAATTCCACCCCTATCCCTGAAAGACATTCAAAGGAAAGATCTTGATCTTCCTGGAAGAATGAATGGATGGATAGAAAGAAGGGAGAGGGAGGGAGGAAAAATAATGAGAGGGAAGGAGAGGGAAGGAAGGAAGGAAGGAGGAACAATAATGAGAGTGAATGAGAAGAAAGGGAGGGAAGGAAAAAGAATATTGATAATGAAAGAGAAGGAAGGAAGAAGGGAGAACAATGAATGAATGAGAGGAAAGGAAGGAAAGGAGGAAGGGAAGAAGGAGAAAGAAAGAATGAGAGTGAATGAGAGAAAAGGAAGGAAGGAAGGAAGGAAGGAAGGAAGGAAGGAAGGAAGGAAGGAAGGAAAGAAAAGAAAGGTGGCTAGCTACAAATAACTTCTGCCTAAATCAGACATAACCCTTTTCCAGTTGTGATCTTCACAGTCTTTTGCTAAATATATTGAGAAGACGACAATGGGGAAGAGGTTTAAAGAATTCCAGCCACTGAACTATCCTACCTGCAACCGATCTACCTCCAATTACATAAAAGATGGAACCTTCCCTCATTTCTTTCTTGCTGCCTTTTTTTTAACCCTGCAAATTGGAAGGTCTTTTGGGTGATAAGGCAGGAGCTGATGGCTGATAGTTTATCACCCTGTTTCTTTGAATCTTGATGGGCCTGAGATGATGGCCTTCGGTGCGCCATATATAAGCTTGCTCTGGCTTAGTATAATGTTTGAACCACACACATAGGCAGGGCTGTGGATATTTAGGGCTTTAAAGGTTAAAAACCATCCCTTTGCATTGTGTTAGGGTTAGTCACCAATGCAGCCAACAAGAGCCTGACATGACCGGATCGTTCAAATATGTGGCAGTTGATCTTCTCCCTGCCCACTGTTTGCATCAACTGAAGCTTCTTAGATACCCTTCTGGAGCCACCTCTTCTTCTCCAGTCTTCAGTGAATAAAAAGCTGGATCTGTGGGACTTTTGGTCGATGTGTCCCACAAAGCAACATTTGGCACTCAGGAAACAGAACCAAAATAGAGAAAGGTATCATCATCATCTTTGTTTTAATGACCCCATCATTCCTTGCGGGGTGGAGTCTGTGCAACTGAACGGAGCTAATAGAGTGTTTACTGGCCGGATGCCTTTCCAGTTGCCGATGAAGAGTCTTGTTTGGCAGATATATTCTCCGTGTACCCAGAGAGAGAAATATCTGCTTGTACCTAGGATCAAACTCACAGCCTCCTGATTGTGAGACGAGAGCTCCACCTCTAGGCCACTGCAACACTCCTTCCCATCTCCTTGGATGCCCACCCCAAATCCTACTGATACCCAAAAAAAAACCCAACCCCTCCAGACCAAATGCTAACTCACAGTTTGATTTTTTCGGAACAACGTTTTAGCTTCGCTGGTAATATACTGTTTTTCTTTCTCCGTCTCTTTCATCTGCCCAGATGCTGACTGCCATGTTTTGGCTATTCGAAATATTTTGCGGTAAAGGCCAAGGACTTCTTGACGAGCGACTGATGTCATCTGCAGAAAGGAGAAAGGATTCCTGGGTGAGCAATTTGGAGCTGTGAAAAAACAAAGGGCTTTCAAACAGATGGATATTTTCACATTTTGCTCAATTCGTTTTCAAATATTTTCCTTGGCTCCATCCGGGAAACATGGAAAGAAATGGCAAAAATGGAAAGGAATCCCCCCCCCCAAAAAAAACAACAACTATAATTATCTGCCAAGTGTGGGTAATAGCTACTTTTACATGCGCTAAATTTAAGGCAAGAAAATATCCAGCTGATATCAGCATATGTGAAAATATGCCCAGTCTCCTTCCTTAAAGATAATTATGCCACAAGAATCGAAAGCAGGATGTTGAGAAGGGGAACAATAAAAAAGGGGGGAAAACCCAATTATCATCACAGAGTTGAGGACAGTGATTTACACAGAATTAGATTTGGTTGATCTATGTATCAGTGCAAACTTCAAAACAGGTAGTCCTCCATTTAATGATCACAATTGAGCCCAAAATTTCTGTGGCTAAGCAAGACGTGAATAGAATAGAATAGAATAGAATAGAATTCTTTATTGGCCAAGTGTGATTGGACACACAAGGAATTTGTCGTGGTGCAAATGCTCTCAGTGTACATAAAGAAAAAATAAAATACATTCATCAAGAATCATAAGGTACAACACTTAGTGATAGTCATAGAGTGCAATAAGCAATCTAATCATACTAGGAAACAGTCATTAAAAATCGTTAGGATACAAGCAACAAAGTTACAGTCCTACAGTCCCAAGTGGGAAGAGATGGGCGATAAGGAGTGATGAGAAGATTAATAGTAATAGTAGTGCAGACTTTGTAAATAGTTGGACAGTGTTGAGGGAAATATTTGTTTAGCAGAAAAAAACTGTCCTTGTGTCTAGTTGTTCTGGTGTGCAGTGCTCTATAGCGTCATTTTGAGGGAAAGAGTTGAAATAGTTTATGTCTGGGATGTGACGGGTCTGTAGATATTTTCACAGCCCTCTTTTTGACTCATGCAGTATATAGGTCCTCCCTGGAAGGCAGGTTGGTAGCCATTGTTTTTTCTGCAATCCTAATTACTCTCTGAAGTCTGTGTCTGTCCTGTTGGGTTACAGAACCAAACCAGACAGTGAGAGAGGTGCAGTCTTGCGGGCTAATTCTGCCCACTGCCAGCAACTTGATCCTGACTGGCTGAAGGTTTGACTCAGCCTTCCATCCTTCTGAGGTCAGTCAAACGAGGAGCCAGATTGTTGGAGGGAGACATAGGCTGACTCTGTAAACCACTTAGAGAGGGCTGGAAAGCACCGTGAAGCAGTATCTAAGTCTTAAGTGCTATTGCTATATTCTGATCCTGAAGGGAACAGGCAGAGTCATTCTCAATTTGCACAGCAGCCTGGTTTCAAAATCATCCAGCTTGTCAGAACTCCCACCTGCCCCATAATTGTCCAACCTATAGTACGGTTGGAGTGTGCTATATTGGAGGAGGCTGGCATAAAAGAACACACTGAAAGAATTGTCTACTTGCAAAAAGACAGGATGAGATTTTGGTGGAAGAGTCAGCAAATTCTCAGGCCAGCCTGCTTGCCTGCTAGTAGATGGACGTGCCCAGATTCCTGAAACTCAAACAGGGCTGATTTTTTGTAAATCAAAAATCTATCCTCCTGTAAATAAGTTTTCTGCAAGTCCCCTGCAACTCAGAAAGCCGGCTTAGCTTTTCCCTGAAATCATATAAAATAGAGTTGTCCTGATTTCCCCTTGTTTGATGAAGGAGTAAATTGTTTTTAGTGTCTGCACAACTAAGTCCCTAAGGTGTGTTTTTTTCAGGATTTAATTGGACTTTCTTGATTTTCTTTGAAGACATTTCACTTCTCATCCAAGAAGCTTCTTCAGCTCTGACTGGATGGTGGGGAATGGAAGGATTTATACTCCTTGTATAAATAAATCCATTCCCAGAAAGTCCAGTTGCCTCTTGAAAAAGCACCTTGGGGATGCCCTTCAATTATGTTACTGGTCTATGAATGGATTTGGTGTTTCCCTTGTTTGCACAATTATTTTTCTTTAATCACAGCCTTGTTTTGTTGTTGCTTTTAAATCATTTTAATTTTTTCTTTGATAACGAATATATAATGTATAAATATAGAGAACGATTTCTACTTTATTTGAAACTGAAATCTTACGAATTTTAGGTCTGGCCTAATAACAGGTATTTCTGTGCCATCTTTTAGTGCCATCTTGTTGGAATTATAATTGCAAGTGTTCCCTTGACCATTGACCCTTCTTGTTGGGACTGATGGGAGACACAATATCTTACAGGGCTACATATTTGTTTGCAGCACAGAAAGATTATGGTCAGTGGGAAGGCAGAAGTATTTAAAATTGAAAGACGCTAACTCAGGGAAACCAATTTTCAGATGAGTGCCATCTATCTGAGTGTCAACCCACTTCCACATGTTTAGCATGCATATATATTAATAGATATTCATAAATATTACTAAAAGCTCCTAAGACTAAGGCATTAAAAGCTGCTTTTTAAAACTTCCTGCTGCTTAGGCATGTATGAAATATCATTGCCCTCTTTTTAACGTAAAAGCTGTCTCCTATTAATCCTGCATTTGATTTGTCTGGGAACATTTTCTTTCAAGCATATTATCTGATTCAACTTACACCATTCCTGCTTGCACAGAGAGAAATTCATCGGAAAAATGCTGCACTCCAACCATTACAAGGCAGGAGGTATCCTAGCACTGGGCAAGAACCACTGAGAGGAAATGGCTTTTGTGAAATATAAAACTTGCACAACTGTTTGCACAGCTCTTTGAGGCAGCTAAGTCTGTACTGATACATCTGAAGACAAAGAGATATTTGAGTGGAGCTGTTGCTTCTTAGAATAATGATCAAATCATAAAGATAATGTTGGAAATATTGCAAAACTGTTATCAGAAACACCATAAATACTTTACAAAAGGAAACCACTTTTTCTCTTAGTATTTACTTATTCATCTATCTATGGCAGCTGCATACCAATGTATTCACCATTTTCTACTTCAGTATAATACATTTTGCTAGCAGCATTTGCTATCCTACAAAGCACTGAGTCTTGACTTCTTGAAGTTATGTAACCTAATATAAATTCACAAAGAAATTTTTTTTACTGTAAATTGCAATCCTTCAAAAGAAAAAAATTCATTGATTGGCTTCCGGTTTGAGCTTCTTCGGCGACAGACCGAAACCTCGTCTCTGCGAGGCTTCGATCCATGCTCGCTGCTGGAGCGCCCCGAGCCGGCTGGTTTCGGGGCTAAGCCACCCCGTAGAGGTGGTGAAGAGGGGGGAGA
>JANHFN010009054.1:0-13028 GCA_032468175.1 Toxicocalamus goodenoughensis | reverse complement strand
CGCCCAGGCTTTTGTCCCGGTATATCATTTTACTACCTCGAAGGAGGAGAAGCGCAAGCCGTGCTCTACCGAACCCAGTAATTCCCCTAGTCCTCAAGGGGAGGGGGGCATCGACCATCCCTAAAAGGAGGGGTTTCTCATTTCCTGCTCTCTGCCAACTCGGAAATGGGAGCCCCTTTTCCGCTAGTTAGGTCAGTAATTATGATCATCAGGCAACTCTGAATATAAACTGTGTTGCTCCTCCACCGTGTTCAAGTACTTCGTGCATATATCATGAAAGCTCTTTTCTAAATGAGCATTGGGGCTAAGAAAACGTTGGAGGGTAGATAAGGTGGGCCCTGTTGATCTGAGGTTTGAGCCTGTTTGCTGGAAAATAAGGTTATCTTAGTATGTTACCTCTAATATTGGAAAGAATAGGTCCTCGAATACCACTTGTTAGGAAGTACAAGCAAAAGGATGCTGTTGTGCTTCATGGACGTACCATTGATCTCTCTCACCTTTGCTTAGATCTAACATGAAGGTTTTTACCTTGCTCCATCTGTACCCTGTGTGGACCAACACAGGTTCGGTTGCATTAAGAACCATTTTTTTAAACCTAAAAACGTTCTCACTGTCCACTAATATACTTTGGACAACAATGAGATTGGCATTTACGATTCCTTTATATTTAAGTATTTCTATTTTAGTTCTTTTTATTTTCCTTTGAAATGAGTGGACAGAGGAATCCTCTCTCCTGTCCAAGAATAGTTAAACCTATCTTCTTTATTATTGAGATTTTATTCTTGAAAACTTTTAGGAAATGTTACTGGGTTCATGTGAGTAAGAGATGTAGTCTTATCAAGCAGCCAAACTCTAGTCTAGTGGGAGAAAAATACCACTTCTTGAATTCTATAGGCTAAAATTGCTGTAAATTTTTGATCAGAAGAAATGTTTTGATTTTAGACTTTCTGTTAAATTCAGTCTCAAAGATTTTGCAAACACTAATTTTAGGTTGGTGTTCAGTACATTTTTTTCATGATCTAATTGACTGTTCAACACCCAAAGTAGATGCTTATTACATTGTCTAGTTAGTAATATTCAGGTTTTTTTTTAACTGAAATTAGATTAGTTTTAGGAATCAAGATAGAAGACATCCAAGACATTTGTTCTCTTGATACAACTTTTGTACAAAATGTTACCAACTACTTTTTGTTGAAAGATTACTACACATATTTGACTTTAGAGTTAATGCCAATAATTTGTGCAAAATAATAAATACAGAAATACAGAGAAGTTTATTTGTTATAGAGTAGTCTTTTTTTTCAAAGGAGAAATCATAGTTTGAAAAAGTTTGATCGAATCCTTTTAAAGGATGGTTAGAAATTGGGTTCAGGAATTGGCAGTATGTTATTGAATTTGGTGAAAAGTAAGCAGGGTTGGCCTGGTTAAATATTGGATGGTATGTGTAATAGGCTAAGAAGTTAAATTTAAAAAAACCCAGAGATGAAGGCTCAACTGTTCTATTGGTTTGACATAAGACTATTCACAAAATGTTTGTAACATGTCAGACTGTAACCACATTTCATTGTTGAGTATGCCTTTGATTCTGGAAATAGCACCAGAGGGCCAAATTTAAACATAAAATAATTCTACCTTATATTTTACTGTTGTTCTTGCTGTTTCTTGCTACGCAAGGCTAATTTACAGTTAAGCATTTGTACAAATACTATGTCTGGTCACTAAACCATGATATGTTATGATGACCTCTGCATTTTGTAATGGTTGAAAGCAATGCTTATAAACCATGCTGTTTCATGTAAGTTAATTTATAAAAAAGTTCAAACTCAATTGAAATAAATGGTGTACATGCATAGTCTAATATATGAATATTCATTTAAATAGAGATACATGTGAAAATGAAACCTATTGTATGTACTGTAAATACAAGCAGTTGGTTTTGGAAATGTTAAATTGTAATATCTTCTATTCAGTCTTTATATAAAGATTCAGGCAGCCTGCCTGGCTGAAAATATGGCTACAGCCTCATTTGGTTGTAGATTACCTTGTTCTTATACTAGTTCATTCCTCGGAGATTCTTTATTCACAGCCAGGTCTATTAGCTATAGCTTTGTATCTTTAGATGGAAAATCATGAAGAAGTTGTAAACTGAACTTGAAAAGAGCAAACATAATCATGCCCAGAGAGTTACAAACGTTTAATGTAACCTGAAGGATACTTAAATGTTTTAACAGAAATTGAACATTGAGGTAGTGTATATACCATCAAGGACCAGTGGAAATCTTTCAAATATTAATAG
This sequence comes from Toxicocalamus goodenoughensis, assembly GCA_032468175.1. NCBI lineage: Eukaryota > Metazoa > Chordata > Lepidosauria > Squamata > Elapidae > Toxicocalamus > Toxicocalamus goodenoughensis. The sequence goes on along the minus strand of JANHFN010009054.1, from coordinate 10,732 downwards.
ACATTTGATTTTAGCTAGTTGAAGCCCAATGTTTTAGCTTAAACAAAGGAGAATTGTTTCCAAACGATGTCTGTCCAAAGAAAGAAGAATTAATCTATTCATGGGTATAGACTTTTGTTCAGTGGCATACACTGAAAAAACAACCGTTGAAAAGAATTGTAATTCTGGTTGCTGGACATGGTTAACTATCTGTAAAAATCTTTGCCAGATGGCTACCAATATAGTGGATGATTATTCATCTTCACCTCTATTTTATATAGAAATCCTTAGCTTACTTTTTTTAATGGTAGAATTATCTTATATTTGAGCTAGTTATGATGTAAACCAGTGGGTTTTTTTAAATGTTCACAATCCTTCTGAGAATCTAATAAAAGTTGTGGACACACACATCTTCAGGAAAATATAAATAATTTTATATGCACAATTTATTGATAAATGGCATTTCTTTGTCACCTTAACATCAAGTACCCATAAGTAAAAAATTATATTGAGCATTAAAAAAATCAGCGAGCTTTTGAAAAATTTACAGTTTTACTTTAACATTTACATTAAGTTGATTGAGTAACAAATGTTCTTAATGGCTGGGTACTTTTTCTTTAACTTTTATGAACAGGAAAGAGTTTAAAACATAACAGGGCAGTGATAATTATATATCTAATATATTCTACACTTTGAAATAAAACTGCCTTAATAATTTAATTAGATATAAATACAAAAAATTTCCCAAATGTGTTTTTCAAAGTAATAGGAAAGAAATTGAAGAAATAAGGGGTTTTATTTTCTTGCTGTTTTTTTGCATCTGGTTCATAACCTCTCTGGTTTCCCAATAGTCCATGCACCAAATTTAAGTGCTGGTGTAAAAAGAACTTTCTAGCCTCTGCTTTAACCGACTAGTGCAAGAGTGAATTATTACTAGGAATCTGTCTTCAGATATACTTAAAATTTAATATTTAACCTGTTTATTACTCAGTTTTAGAATCATGGCTTAAGTTGAACAAAAAATGGGATTAGAGATCTATTATGAAGTATGATATGTCTCTGGTAAACAAGTATTTTTTGAGGGGGGGATGAAATATCACAATACTACATATAAAATGTGAAGTTTTATTTCCAGTATTGGCCATATGCTTCCTATATTGTTGTCCATGTTTTCTGTTATTTGTCTAAAGTCTCATTAGTCTAAAAACATCAGCTAAGTAGAAATTAGTTCCAATTCATTTCTATATTATTACATTTTTATCCCACCTTTTTATATATAGCCCAACATAGTGAGCATACAAAATACTGCTGCAAAATACTTCCCTATAGAAACAACACTTTGAGGTAGGTTGGGCTAAGAGAGGGTGACTGGCCCAAAGTCACCCAGCTGGTTTCATAGTCTTTATGAATTAAGAAAATGCTTGCTTTTCAATAACTTTTAGAGAAATGTTTTATATGGTGATCCACCTTAGTCACAATTGTTGCATGACTATAGTTAAATAGTATTAATATTTGAATTGGAGTGCCTTCTGTTACAAAATAACTAAAATACAGCTTTTGGGGTATGATTATGTAGTCTATTACAACAAAATCAATATTGTTTAATACTATTATTTAAATTATGCTTATTTGAAACATAAAAAGCAAAGCAAATTCCCACATATCCTAATTGCTTAATAATGGCAAAACAAAAACCAAACCCACAAGCTCAAAACCCACATTCCAAATTCACTGTGTGCTATTGTAGACCTTATTTATGATTGTCAAGTGCTTCACTGAAGTCTGCTGAAGACAGGGTTATAAAAGGATGAGATCTTGTGCATATGAAATTTGTCTTTCTCAATTCTAGCACCTTCATACTATTTCTTTTTTCATCCTATGTTTGTTTTTTTACTGGACTTGCTCTTAATTGAGCAGTAGAGTTGATTAAACAATTGGATCTTGGATTTGCTTTATCAATTTTACTTTCTGGATTTCATACAATACTGTGACAAACAGCAAACAGTTTTGTTGTATCATCATTAGATCAGAAAGAACTGACTAATATTAATGAAAATTTTCTCTATTAGTCAGACTTCTTGTCTGGCCACAAAATGATTTCACTGTTTGGGAGCCAGCAAACCCATTCTGATTTCTCCTGGATGCTCCAAAAAACATAGATTAAAGATTGAAATGTATAAAAGGGGAATGCAGTAAAAACCTGATAGGGATAATTTTTCTCATTCCTCTAATGAAATATGATCAGACTCTGCTCTATAATTAATAATACACAAAAATTAAGTATACAAATGTTTCTAAGAGCACCCACCCTCACATACTTTACTTTTTACTTCCTTGATGTAATAGAAAAGAACCTCTCTGCCTAGGAGACAATTTTAAGGCATATAAACATCTGAGTCTAATGGCTAGTTATAACACAGTTCTAGTGTGAAAGAATGTCAGTGGTATGTACTGATTTTTGTCTTCTGGAAGTGATTGTATCAATGATTTTTAGAGAGAAATTCAAGGTTTTGTCAGCAGTAATGAAATGGCTACAGAGAGTTTGCTGGCATTTTAAAAATGATTATTTTTTTCTAGTCCTAATTTTATGGTTCAAAATCTACAAACTGGGAACAACTATTATGAAATGAAACTTATTCAAGGTAGATTTCTTGAATAAAGGTGACTAAAGCACATATATAGAGAGAAATATACATTTCTTGGTTTTAACATGAGGCTCTTGAACAGAATATTACAAAATGGAGCTCTTATAGTCATGTTTGTATATATTGGAACAATGGTAAGGGTTTTTTTGCATTTGATTTGTCAGCCGATTATTTTTTCTTTTTTCAAGTACAGGGTTTGTTTGGGGGGGGGGGTCAACTGAATATTCATTCATTGGTTGCAACAGGATTGTTGCCCAAGACTGATGTCACAGGCTGAGTGAAGGTGACTGATTACATTAAATTAAGACTTACACATTACCAACGTTAAAATGTAGATTCAGTTAACTAAATTCAATCAAATATATAGAAGATAAAAATGCTTAAAGGTACAAGAGTAAGCTTTGAAATGGAAAAAGAGAAAGGAGTTTGAAAAGAGATAACCATGAAGTTAAATCTAAACATAGAGGCATACTTTTGTAGCACTTTTAATATTATTTGTGGCCTAATATCCAAGTTTCAGGGACAGATTTTGTCACCTTAAATCTAAGATACTTAACACAAAATGTTTCTACATGGGTATTTTGTTAGAAAGAGGGGTTGTGAGTAAATTTGGGATTTAGTACACATGCCATTGGCTCTGCAAATCAAGAAAAACATGGACATGTCTCATAGGACACTATCAAATTTACCTTGCATAATTGCAGAGGGTAAGACATTTAAACAGATTAAAGAAAAGTCACTTTGGTGCCTTGAGAACAAATCACTAAAAATAGGATGGGATGAAAATTTTAGTTGAATTTCTGATGGCACAACAAGAGTTTTGCTAATGTAATTGTTTATCAGTATCCTATGTACATGTTTTATAAAGTCTTTGACTTTTGTATATGTAACAGATGCCATGAGAAATGAAAAAGGCTGCAACCTTTGATTCCAGTAAAATTGTGTGCTTGGAGTGATGTTGATCATACAGATAAGGGGGCTAAACCTTATGGACAATATAGCAGCTTAAATCAATCAGACAACCTGCTTTGTAAGATTGTGGCTTCTAGAGAAATAAAGACTTTATAATAAAGAAATATTTCATTCACTTATTTTCAGAAATGTTTTGTGTCAAATGTCCTTGGGCATTTCAATCGACCTTAAGAAAACGGTTTTTGTGTAGTTGTCATATCTGAAAATAAAGCCTTTTATTTAGGATTGAAATTTCTGTTTTTCCCAAATGAAAGTCTGTCATTTGGGATAGGCTCAAAGACAAATTCAAGATCAATAAAAGCAGCATGAAAGGCCCCGTGAAGGTTGGCACAGTATTTTTCTGCTAGGTGTTGAAATTCAGGCAATGGTCAATTTTAGACTTGCCAGTTTTAACACTGGCCTGTTCATGGGTTTTTATTAGACCCCCCCCCCCCCCGACAATTGTAAAACAAAACTTTCTTGAATATGTTTTGCAGATTAATGGAATGATAATTGTTAAAAATCTTTACAGGCACATTTATTATATGTGGGAACTGGGAATAGTCATTGTCAGTCTTTTGAAATTACAGCAAGGAATCATTGGCAGAAAAAAAGGGCTGCTGAAATTAATTTTGAAAAGTTCAACAGGGATATCATCCCATCTGATGGCTTTGTCTAATTTAACCCTGTGCCTCAAATTTCTTAAACTTTTATCATTACAATGAAGGGCAAACTGGGAGATTAAGGGGTAAAAAATTCTAGGGTGAGACCTACTTTTAAAACTAAAACTATTTGAAACTGCAATTGCCAATTCACTGGAGACAACTGATAGATTTAACCAAGGAGCTTCATTTTTTGTATTTTTGACTACAGTCTGCCAAATTAACTGCATTTCTCAGTTGTCACTTTTCTTCATTTAATTTGTATTTACTGATTTGTACCCTATCCCTTTGCCCCTAAACATTCTTTATAGTAAAAATAGAACAAAATAAGACAGGAGGGTGGAATTAGATTGATCTGAAATATCTTATAAAAGTGTCCCAAAGGTGCTATTTCAGGAGGCAGCTGGATTTTTTTCTTTCTCGCTTTTGAAGACATTTCACCTCTCTTCTAAGAAGCTCCTTCAGCTCTGACAGGATAGTGGGGAATGGAAAGATTAATATTCCTTGCAGACAGCTGCTCATTTGCATCCTTTTAGAGGGTCACTGAAGCACTTAAGAGGTTTATCTGTGTCCTCAGCGTCACCTGAGCAGTGCTCCTGGTTCCTGTAGTCTGCAGTTTTTTCCCTCTGGAAATCCATTCCTACTCCCACACCATTTAAAGGGTGTTCATCCCAAATTCTATAGCTAAAAATCTGTAGAGATTCTCAGTCATCCAGATCATCCAAAGGTACTTTTTCAGGAGACAACTGGACTTCCTTGTTTTTTCTTTTTGAAAACGTTTCGCTTCTCGTCCAAGAAGCTTCTTCAGCTCTGACCGGATCGTGGGAATGGAAGGGTTTGTATTCCTTGCAGACAGCTGGTCATTTGCACAATTTGGCTTCCATTTCAATGACCCTCTAAAGGATGCATATTACTAGCTATCTGCAAGGAATATAAATCTTTCCATTCCCCATTATCCGGTCAGAGCTGAAGAAACTTATTGGATGAGAAGCGAAAGGTCTTCAAAAGAAAAAACAAAGTCCAGTTGCCTCCTGGAAAAGCACCTTTGCAACAACCATGACCTGGATCACTGAGAATCCCTACAGACCTTATAAAAGGCAGTTTAATGAGATCCTACAAACTATACAGCAACTTAGTGGACTCAATAAAACTATTGAATCTATATTTTAAAATTACTTGAAAGTGTTTGCCTTGTACCACAATTTATTGAGTTTAGTATTGCAAATTTCATTATCTATTCATTGTATATTAGCAAAGGAAGAGATCGCAAAGAACAATTTTAACTAATAAACATCAAAATGGACCCTAATAAACATCAAAAATAACAAACAATAAATAATTCTCTAATGTCACGTATAGCTAATATGTTTTCAGTTTTTCCTCCAGACTATAGCAATTTTACCTATATCTATATACTGCCAAGAGTATATCTCAAGTTGTTAATATTCAGAAATCTCTATTCAAAACCAATATGAATCATGGGACAACAATTCTCTGTTTGGATCCACAATGGTTTTTGGATCCAAATATTTTTTTTCAAAGGAGATTTAATTACTGCCTGTCTCAAAACACCTAGCATAATGATATGGGGCATTTACATTTTTCTGAATCCCCCTGCCAATATCTTTTTGCTACCTATATCCAGATAAAACAGATTGCATATTGAGATTATAAATTATGAAATGTATTGATTCTGCATTTTATTCTGCTTAGATTGCAGCAAATGAAGTTGATCTCCAAAATCCTGATTTGGTGGTCCTCTAGACCACCAGGCCACAGGCCAGTGTGAATAGTATAGAATTTAGAAATAGAAATACAATATTATAGAATACAATACAAGGCAATATGTTTATTGGCCAACTCTGATTGGACATGCAAGAAATCTGTCTCTGGTGCATAAGGTCTCAGGGTACTAAATTTCAATAAAATTATGTGCTATGATTTAGACCAGGGGTCCCCAACCCCAATCCATGGCCTGGTACCAGGCCACAGGCTATTGGGATCCAGATCACAAAAGTGGGGGGTGAACATGCACAAAGCTGCATTCCCTTCCTCCTCTCTGCTGGTCTGCTAAGCTGGAAAGGTTGGGGACCACCGAGTTAGATAACCTACTCTACATTTTTCTGCATTACACACCAGTTAGCCAGCTATGTTAGACCTTCAAGTCCCCTTGCTTCAAGGGGACTTGCTTCAAATCCCCTTGCTACTTTTTTGGTGGAGCAGTATGCCTGCAGGTACAGGACAGTTGCTGGGTGTCAGCATGGTGATACTGGGCAACTGAGGAAATGTTTAATAAAGGACTAGATTTCTCTAAAACTAACAGAATAAGCATCTAAAATGCAACTGTTATGCATTATAAAATGTAAAGGTATTCTTCTGAGTTACCTAAAGCAGAATCACTGTGCATGAAACATAGCAAAAGCCACCAAATGACCAATCTGTTCAACAAAACAAATAAGGTAAACACTAAGTAAAATTATTTACAAAGCTTTTTACAAATCATGAAATCTGAAAGTGTATTCACTTATTTATTTAGCATATTTATATAGCTGTCTATCCAGAAAAGTCTGGGTGATTAATTAACAGAAACAGAACAATCAAATGGTAGAAATCTATTAAAAAGAAACTGGGTCAACCCCCATCCCAATCACATTTATATTAAATGTAACCACAGCCATACAATTACTCCATTAACATCCTTGACCAAAGGCCTAGGGAGAAAAAGCCAGGTCTTCACAGCCCTCTGGAAGGCCAACAGGGTTGAGATTGTATCTCATTAGGGGGCTGGTCCATTAGGAAGGTACCCTGACAGAGAACGCATGCTTCCTGGGGTCCACCAGGTGACACTGCTTCACCAGTGGGATCTGGAGCATATCTAGTCTACCCTATCTGATAGGGTGAACAGAAACCATCTGGGAGAAATGGCTCCACAAATTAGTGCTTGGCAGACTTCTTAGGACAAGCATTCTGCATCAAAACTTTTTTCAGTCTGATTAAAGTCAGGAGAGAATGAAACAGAGCTGTGAAAGAGAAATGTAATCTACGTTTATGATGTCTTATTTCCTTTAGCTGTCTTATTTCCCAACAGCAGCAGCACCTCCAAATTACTCCTGTAGTTTTTGTTTAATTTTCAAATTAATTATATTGATCTAGTATTATATCGGTTTAGTTTCTCTCTAAGAGAAACTGGTTTTTACTTTTTTTGTTTCTGTTTAATGTTACAAGCAGAAAGTGATTATATGGATGTCTTTTTGAAGAAGGCTTATAGAATATTCATAATATTCTGCTATAAAATACAATGTGCTGTTATGATTGTTTGGTAAGGATAACATTTGTGACTTACATTCAAATTATAGTGGCTTGTCTTTGGAAAAGCAGTTCACATCCTTTGAATGTTTAAAATTTTTACAGCCAAATGTTCCTAAGGATTATTGGTAAAATCCAAATGATTATGTGAAAAGAAATACTTCTTCACAAAATAAATGTAAAAAGAAAGACAGAACCCTTGGTTATCTGTTACGCTGTTTCTTATTTGGTCTGTAGTAGCAGTTTAATATTGAACTAGAAAAATTGTGATCCAATCTTGTGAACATCTTATTTGGGTATCAATTATAAAGAACAAGGGAGAAAACCACTGCTGTTTTAAGTACTATGTTGTCTTTTACAGGTGATTCCTTAACTTTCCTGATCACTGTCTCCAAATACTTTCTAAATGAACATTCCTGTTACTCTCAAATTGCTGGAAATGGCAAGTCCAGCCATCAGCCCTGACTCTTCTTCCCATGAAGCACTTTCTTCTGTCAACTCGATGCCTGCATGTTCCCCTACTTCCGATTCTGAGAACCTGAGCCCAGATGAGTTGGAGCTCTTAGCCAAGTTGGAAGAACAAAACAGGTAGGACATTCTGAAGGGCCAGTACTGCTCTGATATTGACTGAAAGCCAGAGGATATAAATAGCTTAATGTTTAAATATTAGTCAGATGTTTCAATTTTACCGGATGGCCCTGTAAACACAACAGTTTAAATACAGTATTTCTTGAAGCATTAATGTACAAATACTAAATAGATCTTTATTACCCAGTGGATGACAGTCATAGATAACAAAAAGTTTTGATTCTTCCCTTTAATTTATCTGACAATATTGTTACTGGGCATTAAAAAATATCAGCTTCATTATCAACGATCTTTATGTTTTGTATCCTTTTCTTGGATAAGTTATTTTACCATACATCTTTAATAATATTGGATGGCTAACAAACAATACATTAAAAACCCATATTAATAAAGAAAATGATATAAAACATTCAGAACAAAAAATGGAGAACTGCAGTTCTAAGGGACCCCAAAACCCAGTCATTCAGTCTTGCTAAGATTGAGTTGTAGCCTGTTCTTCCCAGCCAGTCTTTCACTGCCTCCAGACACTGGATAAAAAACTTATGGCAACACTTGTATTGCCTACACCAGAGATATATAACTGCATAGCATAAATTCAGAGGATACCTCACCCCATGGCAATGGATATTTTTGCTTAGTGGCTTCATGCAAATGATTAATAGGAACAGGCAGAGTTGAGCCTATGGCACCCCACATATCATGACTAGACTTCTCCTTTTCCCATCTATACCAACTGGGACTGATCTCCAAAGGAGAACCACTGCAGAACTCTGTTCCACTCTTCTCAATTTCAGAATAATACCACAATCAATGTCATTGTCAATATTTAAAGCTTCCAAAAGAATCAGAAGGATAGGATGGATCCAGCACTCTATTACTAGCCATCTAGTATACTCGGTGCCATCTGAGTAATACAGCCTGACCTGAAACCCAACGGGATACATCCAGGTACTCTACTTCCTAAAAAGGGAAGGTTGGAAACTGGACAAAAACTATCCAGTATGGTTTATCCACTTTTAATGGTTTATGGTAAACCATGTTCTCATCTACTTGGTTTGGATCACACTTTGTTTCCTTCCAGTGATGCTTGAGGTATGTCTTGTGTCCTTTCATCTCCTGGGGTACTCGTGAAAAGGAGTACCCAAGGAGTACTTCAATGTCCAAAACCACAAAGTCTGCACAGATTTAATCCAATTTAAGACTGTTGTTGCTACATCTAAGGCTATGCAACCAAGTTTCAACAAAACCATGAAGTTCCCTCTGGAATGCTTTCATGTTAATCAGTTGCTTGGAACAAATCAAATCAAATCAGGCCCACTTTTTGCACAGTGGTGAATAGGTGCAGAGAATTCCCAAGGCTAAAGGAGAGTTAGTAAGGAAGGTGACCTTGATGAAGTTATGCAGGAATCATTAGCTAGGTAAAATAGGCTGAAACATTTTAAGTTCAGAGCAACAAGATAGTATTTAGAAATGGCTAAGGCAGACATTTTCCTAATTTAGGGTACAGCACAGAGGTGGTATTCAGCAGGTTCTGACCAGTTCTGGAGAACTGGTAATGGAAATTTTGAATAGTTCAGAGAACTGTCAAATACTACCTCTGAATACCGCCCCGCCCCCATCTATTCTCTGCCTCCTGAGTCCCAGCTGATCGCCTGGGTCTTCTTTTGTTGCCCTGCACAGGAGAATGGAGCTGGAAAGCAGGTTAGTGGGGTGGGGAAGAAATATGATTTTGCAGTAACCTTCCCCCAGGAGTGGGATGGGAATAGAGATTTTACAATATCCTTTCTCTGCCATGCCCACCATGCCACGCACACAGAACTGGGAATAAAAAAAATTGAATCCCACCAATGGTACAGCACATTCAGACTTGGAAGATTCTGTTATTATTATATCCAGTCTCAATAGTAGTTCTAGTCCTTCTGGGGAGTTGTTTTCTTGGTCTGGGATACCTAGTTAACAGGAATGATCTATGTATGATCCTGATATCAACATCCCACAATATCAGATTGCCACTGCTATGGGACAAAAACTGGACTTAGTTTGTATGCTGCCAGAGATTCAGTAGCTGCGCCTCAACCCTATCTCGGCAACCTAGAATGGCGTATTATCGAGAGGGAACTCCCCCACCCATCTACTGATGGTCAGCTAAGTTTTGGTAACACATATCAGGTTAGCCCTCCCATTTATAACCAGCAGTTTCATTTAGAAATTAACTTTAATCATATGGAACAATCTCTGTAGAAAATGAACATTAATTAGAGTCATTTTGTAGTCTCCTTGAGCTTTCTATCATGTTCAGCTTCAATTCCTCCAGAATATCAAAAGATAACCAGAGGTGCAATTTGGGAATATTTCTACTTCTCATTCACAAAAACCAAATGATACTTGTTCCAAAGAAATTAAATGTTTTCCCTTATATCAATTATTGTATTTCCCATGAGATAGATGTTAAAGCATAAATGCTAAATCAGGCATGGAAGGAATGGGGATGGATGAATGTCTGCCTATTTATTAATATATATATATATTTTCCCACGTCATTATAGTTGTGCTTTTAAAGTTGTAGCAACGTTTCGGCAGAATCTCATCTGCCATCATCAG
>JANHFN010009051.1:4498-14778 GCA_032468175.1 Toxicocalamus goodenoughensis | reverse complement strand
TATAAATATAAATATAAATATAAATATAAATATAAATATAAATATAAATATAAATATAAATATAAATATAAATATAAGCACACACAGCCCCACAAATCCTAGCTTCTGAAGATGTACTACACATGCACTGTAATGTTCAGCAGGTTCAAATGTGGTCTATGATCCTTATATCCCCCTCCCTCCACATAGGCAGGAAAGAACCATGATTCTACAGCAGAAGATATATTTTCCATGCAAAAATTACAGGCACTGTTGTGTCTACTTGTGGCTGCCTCTCTGTGGTACATCATTGAATTGAAGATGGCAACTACAGACTGAGTCCACTCATACAGTGGACATTGCTCCACCTGAAAAGGAATACAAAACATTGCTTAATCAAGATCTTCCATATCTTCTCCAGATCCAGATTCTCAAGTATCCTTGATTCCTCTTTAGTGGTCCCTTTTTCTTGTTCCTTGGCCCTGTCTCCAAAGGGTCTCCTGCTAGAGCAGAGGGTTAGACTAGAAGACCTCCAAGATCCCTTCCAACTGTATTATTCTTTGTTCTATGTCTGCCTCAAAAATTCTGACATTGGTTTCAATTATTAAACTGATCCAGTATTTTCTTGGTTCATCTTAACTATCATAGTCCAGCTCTGATACAGTGTCTGACAAAGCAAATCCAGATTAAAAAAAATAACAAATCCAGATAACTGGGGATTGTTCTCTTCCTAAATGTAATGCACAACACCTAACTGCACAACACGTCATATATGATATTCCTAACTTTTCTGGCAATGCAGCACAAATTGGCAAGATTTTCTCCATGCTTAATTGATATAAACAGTACTGTTTTCACAAAGATCCCATTTTTTGGCAAAATAGTATCCAAACATACTGCCTTTAAATATGCTTTCCTTAAGGCAGAGGACAGTTACTTTTACAGATGCCAGATACCAGTGGTGGGATTCAATATTTTTTACTACCGGTTCTGTGGGCGTGGCAGGGGAAGGATTTTGCAAAATCATCAGTCAGAGGTAGTATTTGCTGGTTCTCCGAACTACTCAAAATTTACGCTACCCATTCTCCAGAACTGGTTAGAACCTGCTGAATACTCTGCCAGATACCGCTGTATAGTTTAATGCAATGTTACAGGCCTCAAAGAGTAATTTTAAAAAACTGAATGTTAAAAAAATGCCCCAAATTTCATGGGATTGTGACGACTCCTCTGACCCTTCCTTGGAGACCGGCTCACATCAGGAATGGGGTTAATTAATGATTCTGAACTGCTGGCCGAAAGAGATTTACAGGCTTCAGCTGGGGACAGCTTGTAGATCAGTTAAGAGGAAGGGGAGGAGCTGCCTTCCATGATGGATCTCAGAGCACGCAGGGCAGAGAAAAGACAACAGCAATGGAGATCTGCCAGATTACTCGGGAGAAGGCCCTGCCCGTCTTGATGGGCTGCACCAGAAAGCTATTTATAATGGCAGGCAGAGGGAAGTGTTGCTGAGAACAAAGCGTTTAGTTTATGACTGTGTGTGTTTGTTTGTTCCATGTGCTTCCTGCCTTGAAGACTCTGAACTTCCCTTGCCAAGTGAACTCTTGTGGATATACTTTCGGTTTTGTTTGGTGGATTTAAGTTTATTTAGTGAATTTACTTGTTGGAGCAGTTTTCCACTTGTTTTGGCCATTGCCTTGTGGACTAATCTTGGCCTGCTTGGGCTGGCTTTATTTGGGAACTGCTGGGGAACATCAATAAAACTCTCTATAAACCACATTTATGTGTGTGTGAGAGAGAGAGAGTGGGGAAGCCCAGGGATTTGCTAATCTCATGGGATCTCGGCCTCAACCATTTTATTTGCTTGCCCACCTCAAAGGAATCAGGACTACCATCTTGAAAATCAGTGAGTGCTATCTAGCATAACAATATCTTGGAAGGATGAATACATCTTTTGAAAGATAATAATAGCTATGGCATTAGAATAGATGTTCCTCATTTAGGGGCTTCCCAAACATATACAAGCTATTTTCAGCATTTTAATCCAGTGGTCTTTCCTGAAACCAAAAACTGGAATTATCTTCAAGGTAAGTCATGCCAGAAGAGTCTTGGGCTCAGATACCTCTCTGGTTGTTGATCTATTTTAGTAATTATTAGATGTCACATTTCAAGGTGAGTAATAATATTCTCATTGCTGAGCATAAAGCAACACAGCAATCACAGAATTCTTCAATCAGAAAATAATCTCAGAAATCAACATTGAGCCCTGGTAATGCAGTGGATAGAATGCAGTATTGCAGGCAAACTCTGCCCACTGCCATGAATTTGATCCTGATGGGCTCAGTTTTGACTCAGACTTCCACCATTCTAAGGTCAGTAAAATGAGGACCTGGATTGTTGGAGGCAATATGCAAATAATGCTTCTACATTGTAAACTGCCCAGTGAGTGCTATAAAGTGCAATATATAAGCCTAAATACTATTGCTAATGTTATTGCTATTGCTTATTCTATCCTGATTCAGTGAAGGAATACAGTGCAAAAGAGCTTAACTTGTAACTGTATATAGATTCTCCCTCCAATAAAGGAAAACCTAGAGTATACCTTTATATGACATCCATTTAATTCTGAAGAGGTTTCTTACTATTTAGCATAATTTTAGTAACTGGTAATTTTTATCAGGTTCTAGCTTATTTTTTATTGTTTTTATTGTCTCTGTTTGAAGTGAAATTTTTGGAATGAAGTAGAATGTTAGGAAATATAGGGCTTCCTGTTCTTCAGACACATTTATTCACCAAAACCAATGTCCTCACCACATTAATAAAATGCATATTGTTTATTAGTATTTCCAAAGAAGTCTAAATGTCCTTCCCTTCCAATGGAGGACAAACCAATAAGAATATGTCGCTGATAACTTAATTCAAAAAGCAAACAATAAAACCCCATTCTGTTGCTGAATTTCTCTATTCAAGTCTAAAAACTTTCCTAGACTTTTAAAGAGGCCTGGACCTAAAATAGCTTAGAGATTGGAAGCATTCCATCCAACAGGAATGCCAGGTGGAAAACAAACAAATTAGCTACTCTAAAGGAACATATCTGCACCTGCAGAAGTCTCCATTCCAGCTCAGATGTTGAAGAGAAAAATTGTAAAAAGAGATGTTTGCTACTGCCTTTATTCCATTGTTTGTTCACTTTTTTTTAGCTGTTACAAGTTTGATTTCATAATTTGACAAAATGGAGCTATAGGGGAGACTGTACAATATTGAGTAGAGTAGAATAGAATAGGAACAGGAACAGGAATAGGAATAGGAGTTGGAAGGGACCTTGGAAGTCTTCTAGTCCAATCCTTGTTTTAAAACCCTGTCCCTGAGAGTTTCAAAGAGAAGATGTGAATACATTAATTCAGTTTTCCTATTCCTTTTTCCAGCAATGGCCTTCTGACACTTGCAACTGCTTGTCTGCTCCCCATCTCTCTGCACCAAGGGCTACAATACAGTACAGTACAGTACCAAGTAGAGTTCTCTTCAGGATCTTTTCATTTCCACTAGATGGCGCTTGTGTGTTTTCCCTAGATAGGTCCTCCGATATATGTGTATGGATAGAATCTGCAAAGACCTTGTGACTGCAGCCTCAATTCTCTATGTATTTGCTACCAAAAGAGATTCAAGAAGCCTGTAAACAAGTTGTCTCCTTTCAGTCGCTCTCTGTGTGTATGCGTATGCAGGTATTCAGAGCTAATTTGTCCATAATCTGAAAGTACACAAGAATCTGACTTGTGTAGATCTACGGCAACATACTTGGTTGCCCAAGCGGATAATGAATGGCTAGGATAGTTCAATATTATGGTGTCTGGAAATGGGAATCCAAGTAGCCATCTTTTTGCAGGTGTCTGACAGGATTGGTTTCTGTTAGAGGGCAACAGACACTTCCATGTGTTATGTACACCACCTTGGGTAAATGTTCCATCAGAGAGAAAGATTGGCACTGAAGCGTCCAAGAATTGAAGAAAACAAAAGTCAGCAGAATTGGGAAATCAACACTTTTAAGTTTTGAACTTCTAATGTGGTTGTGATTATGGAACTACTGGCCTAGATACTTGTTAAACGATGCTATAGAGCACTGCACACCAGAACAACTAGACACAAGAACAGTTTTTTCCCAAAAGCCATCACTCTGCTAAATAAATAATTCCCTCAACCCTGTTCAACTATTGCAAAGTCTGCTCTACTGTTAATCTTGTCATCAGTCCTTATCACCCATCCCCTCCCACTTGTGACTGTATGACTGTAACTGTCACTTGTATACTTACAATTTATATTGACTGTTTCCTTTTATCTTTTCTTTTATGTATACTGAGAGTATTTATACCAAGACAAATTCCTTGTATGTCCAATCGCACTTGGCCAATAAAATATTCTATTCTAAGATAAAGAAAATTACAAAATTTGGGACTTATTTTATCATTGGTTATATAAGAAAATAGAGAAGTAAACATGTTATAAAAAGGAATGGTATATGCAAAATAATATAATGTAATGACATTATATAATTGAATATAATGAAATGAATTGTATGTTCTCAGATTTGTTAAAACTCAGATTTGCTCGATAAGAATTATGTGAACTTGTAGTTGAGTCTAATAATGATATAATATAATACAATATAATATGTACAGTTGACTTATGTAATATGAATATATGTTTGGAAGGGGAAGATTGTTGATATTATGACATTGCACAAAAGAGATGTACCAACCGACACGCTGTATTTTGGAAGATGGTTTTATGTTGATGTTCTATGTTTGTGTGTGTTAATGTTTGTCTTTAAAAAAAAGAAAACTTTTATAAAAAAAAAAGAAACTGATCGTGAAGTGGGTGTTTGGAGTCTCTAACAATGCTTTGAGCTCTAAGCACATAGCTCTTATAAGTGGTATCCTGAATAACAGGAAGGGAGCTTCCTATAATCTTCTCAGCTGTCCTTAACCACTCTCTGTATGGACTTTCTATCTGATGCACTGCTTCAACTAAACCAAACAGTGTTGCAGTTTGCTAAAACACTCTCAATTGTACCTTTATAAAAAGCAGCCAGGACAGGGGAAAGATGTGCTTTCCTCATCCAAAGCAGGAAATGCAGACGCTGGTTTGCACGCTTCACTAAGGATGACGTGTGGAGAGACCAGTTCAGATTGTTAGTTATTTGCACTCCCAGATACTTAATACTGTTGACCACCTCCTTGAGACTGAGTGGAGTATGACCATGCCGTCATTTCTCTTTCTAAAATCTACAATGGTTTCCTTTGTTTTATTGACATTTAAAACCAGGTTACTTTTATTGCACCAGTTTACCAGAGCCTTCACCTCTTCCCTGTAAGCATCTTCATTGTCATGCTGGATAAGACCCACCACTGCCATGTCATCCACATAGTTCGTAGCAGATTTGGCACAGTGGTCGTGGGTTATCAAGGTGAACAGTAGCAGACTCAAGACTCAGCCTTGTGAGGAATCTGTACTTCAGCAGATGACATTGGTAACTTTTCTTCCAACTTGCACAAACTGGGGCCTAGCATAAGACATAGCATAAGAGCAGGAGACAGAGTCATTCCATATGCAGGCATCTTCAGAAGGAGCTTCCTTGTGAAGAAGCTTGGTTACAGAAGAAGCAGATAATGAGGCCCAAAGTCATTCATGGCTTTAAAAGTTAACCCTGACATTTGAAATTAAATTTAGAAAGCCCCTGGCTGGCAGCCCAGATCTTTCATAATGGTTGTCATGAGATATTGATCTTTGGTTCATGTGAGCAGCTAAGCAAAGACCTTTGTACCAGTTGTAACTTCTATAAAGTAACTTCTAAGAAGAGCTGTGGTGGCACAGTGGTTAGAATGCGGTATTCAATCTATGTGTTCAATCCTGACCGGCTCAAGATTGATTCAATCTTCCAGACTTCCAAGGCTAAAGGAGGAGCCAGATTGTTGGAGGCAACATGCTGACTCTGTAAACCCTTAGAGAGGGCTGTAAAGCACTATGAAGCAGTATATAAGTCTAAGTGATATTGTTATTGCTGTACACTTCTAAGCAGCCCCATATAATGTGCATTGCAGCATCAGAGCATGACCAAGGTATGGATTGATGTTGCCAACTCCAACCAATTCAGGAAAGAATGCTGTAATTCTATGTTCAAAATTGTGTTCTAGACCCAAGTTGCTCCCTTGGGATCTAATGACAGTTGAGGATCAAGTAGAACTCCAGATTATGGGTCAGCTTTTTCAGGAAGAGGGCAGCCTCATGCAAAAATTTATGTCCTTGAGTTAAGTTTGCTACAGATTCAATAGCATTTTATTTTCTCTGGATTTAATTTCAAATTACTGCATAACTATTATCATAATGATCTAATGATAATAGAAGCTATCAAATCTAAGAGATATTAAATATATATTATTATTTCGTGGGATTTAGATGACATTGAGCATGATGTAAGTACGGTGGAAGGTGCTCAACTCCACAACTCCAAACATGTTTTCTCAGAGATTTCATGCACATATTTGAGGTAAGGGAGCTAAGGGAACAAGTTGGAATCCTGTGGGCTACTGCAGATCAGAGGTCATGTTTCATACACTATTTCCCATCACCATCTTCTGGATCCAACATGACAGGGAAGTCTGGAATCCAATGGAAGAGAAGCATTTAAAGCCATAGAGCTTGCTATGGAGACCCAAGAAAACATAGGTCAGACATTCATGCTACAGATCAGAAGAACACAGAACTAAGTCAAAACAGAAGAAACAGCAGCTTCCAAAGATCTGAAGAAGGATCAAATGCTTATATGACTGAATGCTAGGCAACAATGGTTCACTTTAATTTTTTATTTTTCCTTCCAGAATGCAGACTTTAGGTCACCACTTAACAGAGAGGAGCATATAGGGTGCCCAAGGATCTCCAGCAGTGGTGGGATTCAAATTTTTTTACTACCGGTTCTATGGGCATGGGTATGGCAGGGGAAGGATACTGTAAAATCTCCAGTCAGAGGTGGTATTTGCTGGTTTTCTGAACTACTCAAAATTTCTGCTACCAGTTCTCCAGAACTGGTCAGAACGTGCTGAATACCACCTCTGATCTCCAGAGGGTTCAAAGAGGCTGCCACAAAATTAGGTGCAGGTTTGAGGTCTCACATCCAGAGAGCCACCTCCTTCTACAGAAAAACACCACACTTTCAAACTGTCCATACATTCTACTGCTCATTGTGACCCTTTGCTACAGCAGGCAGGTAGAAATTGAACCTTACAAGCTGAGGAGCTTCAAAGCTGAAGAAGCTTCTTGGATGAGAAGCGAAACGTCTTCAAAGAAAAACCAGAAAGTCCAGTCGCCTCTTGAAAAAGCACCTTTGGGACTCTGTAGACATTGAACCTTACAAGTTTCATAAGAGGCTAATCTACAAACATTTTACAGAAACATTATCATGCCTCTGGTTTAATAGAATGTTCATGATTGTTCCTAAGTTCCTGTTCCATAATTATCCAGGAATATATAATTAAATGGAATTAAATGTTTTTGTTAAAGCAAACATGCTTAGAATTGCAAGGCACACAAATAAGTAATTCTCCAGTTCTATGGCCCAATCTGAACTACAGGTAGTCCTTGACTTATGATCACAATTGAGCCCTACATCTCTGTTGCTCAGTGAGACATTTGTTAAGTGAGTTTTGCCCCATTTTATGACCTTTCTTGCCACCGTTATTAAGTGAATCACTGCAATTGTTAAGTTAACAATGTAGTGTTAAGTGAATCTGGCTTCCCCATTGACTTTGCTCGTCAAAAAGTCGCAAAAGGGGACCCCAGGACACTGCAACCATCATAAATATGAACCCATTGCCAAGCATCTAAGCTTTGATCACGTGACTATGGGGATATCGCAACTGTCTTAAGTGTGAGAAATCACTTTTTTCAGTGCTGTTGTGACTTCAAATGATCACTAAATGAACTGTTGTAAGTCAAGGACTATCTGTATTGCAATGCACTTTAATGGGGTTACCTGTCAACTCATAAAGCATTCCTGGCCTGCTCTCGAGTTGCCATAAGAAGGAGGGGGGAGGGAATCTGACAGAGCAGTTCATTGCTATGACCAGAAGCACATTCCATGCATACCTTTCTCCAGATTGTGTCCCAGGTTACCAAGCCCAGCTGGAGAGGCATGTTTTCTACAGCCCACAAAAGTCTTTCATTGGAGAATGTGATTTATGACACACCCTGGGAGGAGGGGGGAAATAGGGTCATAGGTGGGCAATAAATTACGTAGGGGAGAGCCAACTGCACTTGGGAAAAATGCCGACATGTTGCTCCTAATAAATAATTGGATTTCTTTTGAAACTTGGTTTGAGGCTCATGAATTAATTAGGGCATCCATCGGAACCCTGACACTATCCTTGAAAAGTATCCGGAAGTTTCAGTTGGTATAGAATGTGGTCAGGCAAGCAACTTTGGGTGCCCCAAGGATGGCACATGTAACACCTCTGCTATGCAAGCTGCATTGGGTGCTAATTTGCTTCCAGGTCCTCAGAGATGAGGAGGACTCAAACTCCAGAAGTGTCTGAAGACCTGGTTCTGCTAACTCCCTTGAGCTGCGTGCAGCCATGTGGCTGGTTTGCACCCTGAAGACTGTCCCACTGCCTTTTAAATTTTTAAACGTTACTAATCATTTGTTCTAACTGCATCCTACCGAAATGTAACATGAATTTTATGTTTTATTTGTGCACTATCCAGAGTGTGAGCGAGATGGGAAGCTTCCAATTTTGATATATAAATTAAAAATGAAAATGAATTGGATAAAATCTAGAAAGATTTTTTAAAAAACCCTAGAATTGATAAATATTATAATATTAAAAGGTAACTTAACGAAACAAGCAGGTAGCATTTTGCCTCCTGCCTTCAATCTTAACCTTTAGAATAACATTTGTAGAAGATAATTAGTACAATTTTTTGATTGATATCTAATATCTAAGTGCACTATCTATAATCCTTTTTTTTCAAAATAAGAGAGAAAAATATCCTTGGGTTTTGAAAGTGTGAGTGTGTAAAAAAGGGGAAAATGTCAGGAATTGACTGAAGGAAATTGTAGGGAACATGACAGCCTGTTCAAACAGAATAATCTTCAGTTTTCCATTTCTAAAACATCTCTGTAACTGAGATCAAGAAGCCTCAAAGGTAAAATTGTGACATAATTTATCCTAGGAAATTTTAAAAACTGGGAAATCAAATGTGATGAAGGTGTTGTTTCTGGTTTAGACTTAGCTAAGTTGCTAAGTTGCTTTTTAAAAGCATGGCAGTTAATATATTTGGAGACTTAAATGAAGATTCTGCCATGAAATAGCAAACCTGGAGATTGTGAAATGTTTTCAAGGCAAGATACATTTTTATAGCGTTTGATTTATATTTGCAGGTAATATCTGATCAAATGATAGTTAATTTGATCAGTTAATACTTGTGAACCTATGGATATTGAGCATTATGTATTAAATCAGATTTCAAAATGTGTATTAAATAATTTCAAAATTCTAAGTGCTTTTAAATGTAAAGCGGCAATGCATTAGGTGAATTTGTAACCATTCTTAAGTACATCACAGGGTAAGATAGAATCCATGATGAAAAATGAATCCAAGCAGCAGAAACAGTTCAGCATCTTCAGAATGTATATATTGGGTCCCCTTAAAATTATGTTTCTTTCCTAATTGCTTTTGCCATTATGAAGGCAGTAGATACAGCTATGTGACTCTTGTATCCTCATTATAGTTTCACTTTAATTGTGCATTGATAACAATATTAGTATATTATAGCTATACAGATCTGCAGGCGGTATAGAACCTGTCTGTCTGATTGCCATGATGGGATTGGATTAAAAATATTCCTTCTGGGGAAGGGGAAGGGGATCCTTCCACCTGCAAGGAACATTTGATCCAGAAGGCGAACTGTGTTAGAAAAATGGAGAAGAATGGAGAAGATATCTGCTCTTCCAGAATGGAGAAGTGGGCATCTCCATTTCCAGAATGGTTGATAAAGTGATGCTGGAAATTATAAAATGATACCCACTTTATCTGTGTGTATAACACAGTGAAAGGGAGACACATTCACAGAGTCTACATAACCCCATGTATCTCATCAGTATTTACATTTTGAATAGATAGAATTCTTTATTTGCCAAGTGTGATTGGACACACAAGGAATTTGTCTTGGTGCATAAGTTCTCAGTGTACATAAAAGAAAAGATACATTCATCAAGAGTCAAGAATCATCAGGTACAACACTTAATAATAGTCATA
>JANHFN010009050.1:24188-36765 GCA_032468175.1 Toxicocalamus goodenoughensis | reverse complement strand
TTTGCTGTACACCGCCCCGAGTCCTTCGGGAGAGGGGCGGTATAAAAATTAAAAATTTATTATTATTATTTATTATTCTCCAGAACTGTCAGAACCTGCTGAATACCACCATAAATAAAAATAAATAATATCTACTCACGTCATTATTAAAGTCTCTTTTCCAGGCTCTCCCAAAACCCCATCAACAAAAAGTGGGATGGAGGTGAAACTGTATTTGCTCCAAGATCTTCCTTCATCAAAACTTAACCTGGTGATAAAAAAGCAAAAGAAAACAGTAACAGAAGAAATAAAAATAATTTCTTTCTATATTATAAATAACTTTTCATAATAGATTACAATAAAGAAAAGCTGTTTTAAGGACACACAATCTCCCTAAGAACTATATATTCCTATGTGTTGTTTTGTGTAATGTTCACATATATAATGGCATGTATTTTGAAAGTTCAGATAGTCCTTGAATTACAACAGTTTGTTTAGTGACCATTCAAAGTTACAGTGACACTGAAAAATGTGGCTGACTGTTTTTCACAGTTATGTCCTTTGTAGCATCTCCATGATCATGTGACCAAAATTCAGATGCTTTGTAACTGGTTCCATATTTATGACCATTGTTGTATCCCAAAGTCATGTGATCATCTTTTGGGACCTTCTGACAAGCAAAGTCAATGAGGAAGCCAGATTCACTTAACAACTGGTTATTAACTTATCAATTGCCAGAATTCACTTAACAACTGTGGCAATAAAGGTCTTAAAATGGGGCAAAACTGACTTAACAAATGTCTTACTTAACAACAGAAATTTTGGGCTCAATAGTGGTTGTAAGTCAAGGACTATCTGTATTAGAATGTTAAAGCAAATGGAAGAAATGGAATTAAATGCAGATAAATGGCAAAAGCTGAACATAAATCATCTAATATTATTCTTATATATTGCAGGCATATTAAGCATAATTTCCCTAATTTGGAAAGGCTAATAAAACTATCATTATCAACATATTAAAAATAGGACAGCAAAAGAAAGCATTTAAAAAACAGGACACCCCAAGGCATACATAACAAGTGTTGACACACTCTCAGGAATGATTGGAAGTGGATAACGCAAGGTTGTGGCTATTGAATTACAGCTACCAAGTTCTCTTGTGATATGTGGGCTTTGGAAAACGGTAGTTCAGCAGTGGAGGATCACCACTGGAGGACATGAATATCATGCTAAAATTGTAGAATGTGGAATTGTGAAGTACACTAGAAGTATAATAACAGACGTCAAACTGACAGAGGAACAATTCTTTGCCTAGAATGTCTTTAATATAAAAATACCTTTTTATGTATGATACAATAGATTTAAAGTCAGATAAGAAACCCACTCCATATGTATTTTTATACATCATAGCTACTACAATAATGGAGATAAATAAATGTTCAGAAATGTATGAATATTGACAATAACTCAGAATTAGGCTCTCACACTTAGTAATTGTAGATATAACCATCCACTGGAGATCCTGTCACATTGGTTCCATGGCAAATCATCAATTCTAGAACTCTACATATTTTACTAACGGTTTCAAAGAGATGCTCTTGAAAGTACGGGAGAAAAATCACAGTATCCCTTTAAAGAAGCTTTTTTTTAAACTCGCCCATGTTAGAAACACCTAGTATAGGAACAAAATAAGTTCCTATACTTGATATCAAAATGTGCTCTTCCGTATAGAATCTGCACTTTTTCTGGTTACATTTGTCCTTGGTTACTACTTTTTAAAAAAATAATAATTCATTATTCCCCAACGTGAATATTTACACCATGTTACTTTTTTAGCCTCTTCTTGTATTTTCTTTTCTTATTCTTCTATTTCAATAGAGTTTAACCTTCAGTGTTCTTTATATCTTTCTAAACTGCAGCTAAATTTCCTAACCTTCAGCTAGAACAAAACAATGCAACTTCTTAATACTAATGTAGATTATAATATTGCCCTGCAAGTGTTTTGTTTGTCAAAAATTGTATGTATAAAATGCAGATATAGTTTTATTGGGATGAAAAGGAGGTAGCACGCTCATTTGTTTAATTGACATATCCTGGCACTTAGTAAAAGTTTGGTCACAATCCAACAGCTAATGGCATATAATTCACACTGAAGGACTCTATGATGAATGGAATTAGAGAAGTCACATTAATTACCAGAGATGTCTGATAGGCAGAGATGTATGTTTCATAGCAACCAAAACCCCACCTTGGTCCAGATAAAGGACACTGTGTTCATCTTCAAAGATCTAGTGAGACACATAAAAAGATAATGGAATCCTTTGTATGTAGAACCAAGGGGCGACAAGTTTCTTTTGTAATAAATAAGTATATAAACATTTAATCATATTAATGTCCCCCCCCTCCAAAAAAATATATTATTAGGAATGAGAATGATCAAGATTTTATTTCATTGTTTAGAAAAAAAGAGGAAGGAAGGAAGGAAAGAAAGAAAGAAAAAAGGAGCTTGGTCATCTGCAGAATGGAAGTCTTTAGCAATATAGATGTATTCATGGTGAGAATATCAGATAATATGATACCTGAATAGGATTAGTAATAATTTATTCAAAAGAAAGGCTTACAGTTATTGAACAATGACCTAATCATTATTCTTTTTTTTTAACTAATCATTTAGTGGTACCTTATCTGTAGCTTTCCAAGCCAAACACAAACAGTAAAATATATATGCATACATTTTTCATGTATTGCAGCATATAAACTTTCTTAGATGAAAATTCTAGTTACATGAAAAAAAATGTTGTAAATTCCAACATTTGTATACTTTGCTAACCATAGCTCTAATAAGTATTCATTTGATTAGAAATGTGGGATATCAATCAAATAAATAAATCTTGCAGATTTAACAACCACAAAAATGAAATTTCCTTTTGGTAAACCAATCAGTTATTCTGAGAAGTTGTGATTCAGAGAGCCTGAACCTCAAATTTCCCCCTGGAAAGCATTGCTTAATAAGTGGAGGTTCTCATCACATTCCTAGAAATATAATCTACATTTAGTCTACATTTGGAAACATAAAGGCCATCTATTTCTGATTAATTTAGAGCAACCTACTCACAGTGATAAATACTTTGTTTACTTTTAAATTAGATCTATATAATCTATGCAATCTGTGTGGCATGGAATGTGTTTGCAAACTTCATTTAATGAACAACATATTATCATGAATACTTTTCTCCAGACCAATCTAAAATTAAAGTGTGGTATCTAGCACTTTTTTGGAACCAATTCTTGCTGGTTTGAGTCAGTTTGAGGATATTTTTTCTATTCCACCACCAAAAGAAGTTTGATATGAATGTTGGATGCTCCTAAAATAATTCTTTTTAGCTAGCAATTCAATTTTGTGCAGAACCATATTTTTTAGATATACTACATATTTTAATTGGTACCATAAAAACATTTCGATTTATATTTAGAGACTTATAGACAGGACTCCCAAAGTTTTATGTCTAAGAGATTCAATAAGTATTAATAGAGCACTTACACTTTGCTTTGTTAATTATCTAAGTATGTTCTTGAATTCAGTTTATGAGGTGGTAATTGCATATTAATTAAATGCCAAGTACTTGCTAAAATGTATTCAGTGATATACAAGAGTCATGCATATTGTTGTCCATATTATTATCTGATTGTTAGAGCTCTTTAAATGCTTACACTTAGTTAACGGATATAGAGTTAATTTGGGAAGTAGGAAAGCAAGGGGAAAACAACACATTTTATTTAGTAATTCTCATTCTTAGCTTTGTGTAAGAGATTGTAGTTATATCCATATAAATATAGGCCATTCTGAAAATTAATCTGCCTGAAATACATGTAAATCTTTAACAATTGAACCAAGATAATGTTCTTATGTATTGGTTTTATTGTTGTTTATTTCTTGTTCTTATCAATAAATGAAGGCATACCTGGCAGTTAGATTTGATTTATATCTAGTTGTATTTTTCTACTTATGGATGATTAAAGTCAACAGCATAACATAGCTTTTCAAAAACTTATGCTCAGTTTGCCAAGTATGAATATGGAACTTTAGATTTTGAGACAATAATTAAAGTTATAATAATCCATAGAAATTAGTCCACTTAACTATATTTAGCAATATTTAATGAGCAAACATCCATTGAAATAAAGCATGCTGGTGGGGAATTCTAACTGAATGACTTATCTAGATTCTGCAGACATATCTCCATTGTCTTTCTAGCAGCCAACAGCTTTCTTTCTCTTAATCAGAAATATGTTTTCCACTGACCTGCCTTCATCTCTGCTTTTCTCATATATCTAACCACTGAGCAATTACTTTCCCAGAATAGAGGCAAGAACAAGTTTTCCTCAATTCCCCTTTCTCATTCCGCATACATTTACTAGAAAGCCGCCTTCATGTCTTTGTTCATCAGATCAAAGAGATGAAGATCCCTCTATCTGGGATCGTCTTTTCTGATAATTCCTTCAGATCTACATTCTATAATTATTTATCCTCTCAGCCTCAAGAACAAGGCTCAAGAATCCTGAGGCTATAGGAATCTGCTTGGAGGTTTTTCTGGGTAAGGCACTAGTTTCACTCCTCCCACTTTTTAAGCTATATTACAAAATTGTTTTCTTTAGCCAATGGGAAAGGATTTAGTTACGTACCCACCCACCCACTCTCCATCCTCATTTTGCTGTCACCAGACATTTTTAAGCAGCAACACAATATCCTTCTTGTTCATTGAGATTTTGAGTTTTAAGGTGCCTGAGTGAAATATGGAAAGGAGAAAGCACATATCTAACTGAATAAGTCTTGTTCAGTCACTACAACATCTTTTTTCAAAGTTTCTGTAACCAGGGAATTAAGTTAGTATAACTTTGTAAATGAGAATAGCATGTAAATGATGAACCACATTTTCCTCTTGTCATAAATCAATGAGAGTAGGATTAAATAAAAGGAAAAAGAAATGAATTAAAAACAGTAAACTAAAAAATAACTACTGAGATGCCATGTACCTGCTAAAGGATATTATGCAGGATGAAAATATGTGAATCTACCAATAACATATAATATCTATAATTTATGATAGGATGAGCTCCCTTTTTAAACCAATAATTTAAGCCAAACATTAATTATATAAACAGCTCTATCAGAAAATGGGAATATGTGAAAACAATGGAAGGCACACAAAATTCAAGCACACAAAATACCAACTAAATATAATAATCATAGATACCGTACATTAGCTATTTACTAACTTTTGGCTCAAATTCAACACATGTTCAAAGTTCAATGAAGAGAGCATAGCTGAGTGGGAAATTATCTGCTCCCAGTTCACATTATCCTGTTTTATGAGGACTGGAATGTGGAGACTAACAGAAAATTAGCCTCTTTATGGAGATTAATAGTTGTTTTACACAATCAAGTAAAATGCTTCAATAAACTGCTCCTTAGAGGTATTTCACACTATTCTCCTCCCCCAGTTGACCACCTTTTGCTTTCATTGCTACTCACTTGTCTCCAAGTGTTTCCAGCATCAGATGAAACAAACATGCTGATATCATTTTCTGACAACTCTGATCCAATGTTACCTGTAAAGAAAAGTACCCCAGCCTATAAAACTTAAATGTAAAAGAAAACTGAAATCTTTGTGCTTTTAGTAATATATATTGTGCTGAACAGTGGATGCAATTTATATTATAAATTAAGGATGCAATTTATATTATAAAGCAGAAAAATGTAACAATGTTAATTTATCAATAGTTTGTGTGGATGTTATATCTATTATATATATTTATATATTTTTATATATTATTTTTATTATTATCATATATATTACTTAGTTAATAATGTTGCAATTCTTGCACCAACCTTAAAAAATAAAGGTAAGACAAATGTTTCCTTTAGATGATGACAAGATTCAATTTCATAGCCACAACCCAGCAAGAAAGGGCATCACAAAACAAATATTTCCCACCTTTTTTGTTATGTTTTGTTAAGTCAATTTTGTTACCTTCCTTGTTTTGCTGACAGAAGATGAAACACAGTGATTTGACTCAGGCCAAACTTGAGAGTTCATGAAAAAAAAAGAGATTTAAACTAGATCTTCTTGGTTGCAACTATTACTTCATGTCACCTTTGAACCACAAGTTGAAAATTTGAACTTTTATTTTGCACTTAATAATAAGAAATTGTAGACTTTTGTTATATAGCATGGAATCTTTCTTACCAGAAGCTACGATGATTCCTGGAGCTGTATCGCGACTGGCAATATTACCAGAAGTGTAAGGATTCTCTGAAACCTTCAGGTGGAGATGAAGGGAGCAATATGGCTTGAAAGAAAACAAACAAGGAAATCCTAATCAGTACTTGAAAGAATATAGCATAGCATAGCATAAACCTTGAAGAAATTAATACAGCTACAGTATTTTTATTGTAATGCAAGTGCTTTTATACAATTGCATTCATTCCCAAGTTACAAAGACCTTGGGGAAAAATACACAATCCATAATATTCAAAAGCATCTGACCACCAGATGTTAGTCACACAGCAGGACCACTTTCCCCTCCTTCCTTAGCCTATTTGGCTCTGACTTTTAAAATGTAGTATAATGCGATACAGATGGATCAAAAGTAGTGTCTTTGTTCAGATTTCTCCAACTTGCGTTTAGTTCAAAATCAAGAAATTACAATTCTTTATCATATTACTGTTTTAAGGATTTATCTACTATGTGCATGAGAAGGAATTTGAAAAGAATCAACTGGTTGTTGACAGAGAAAGGTTGTTTAGTTTATCAGAATGACTCTCCTTCCCATTAATTTTATGTTCACATAAACCATATATGATACTTGCAATTCAGGTTTGAAGAAAATGCAAGTTTTTGATGTAGAAGTAAGTGAAAAGGGCTAAATAAGGAGTGTCCAGCAGAGAGAATGGAATTGAACATGAAAGTGAAGAGATGATTTAGGATGAAACTGAAGTGATGGAATGCTGGTAGGAGTTTTTAGATATCTGTACTTGGATGACAGTAATATGTCAAGACCAGAATTCAAATGAATGTTCTAAATGTTAATGTTCAAGAAAATGAATGATGAAAAGAAAGTCACAAATGCTGTGAAAATGTTAAAAATGGTAAGGCTGCTCTATGTACAGAAACATTACAGTGTGGATGTGCTGCAAATGCAGAAATATTACAATATGTGAGGTGGTTTAGAGAAAAATTTAGGAAATGCAGTGTAGTTTTATGTCAAGCAGAGAATACACAGATCAGATATTTCTTCATTAGAAGGGTATTAAGAAATGTATGACTATGTGAGATAAAGCTTATTGTGCACATGTTGGTTATGAGAAATGAAGTGGCTTGAATTAGAAAATGTTTTCTATGACCATGTAGTTGAAAGTTCCTAAATGCAACTGGAATGTTATAAGACAAAAGTAAAGTCCACATTAAAATGGAATGTATAGTAAATAATTCAACTTATCAAATGAACAAAGAGTATTTAGGTGCCATTACACATAATTGGTCAGAAAATGAACGCACATATAGATTTGTATGGAGGTGACATTGGCTGAGAAGCTGATCATTTTTAGTGCATATCAGACTACATAATGGAGTGAGGAATATTAATAAATTAATAAGCCTTCAAATTAAGAGTAAACTGCACTTTATATTAAATGGCAGAAAATTGGAGAAAATAGATTAATGTCATGTATTTTCATAGAACATTTACTAAAGATAGTGAAATTGACAAATTTTAACATGTGCAATTGATAATACAAAGGTACTAGATAATATATGGTCTGTTGCAAGGAATGAGTGTTAGTTGAAAGAAACAGAGGGCTGTGTATAACAGTATGTTTCTGCTTGCTTTGTAACATAGAAGTGACTGTTAAGATATGTCAGGTCAAACATGAAAGTACATTGAATGCAATGGGAACAATAATGAAACACAGGTAAATATGCTGAATAAATATCAGCTGAATAAAAAAAGACCAATATTAGCACAGTTAAATAGTTTAGTCATAGGGAGAGATTTCATGAGGACTGAATAGCAAAAGAACTATATGAAGATGAATGGGTTAAGAGGAAGGGGAAAAGTGAGAAAATATTGTAGCTGTAGGAATGAGTCCTTCCAAAATAAAGATTATAATAAAATATAATGTATAAACTCAGTGGAAATAAAGTTAGGTTGCAAAGGTAGAACAATGGGGGAGTGTCAATGTTATTTCTGTAAATTAGTTTTGGCTAATTTATTGCATTTTCTTATGCCATGGATTTTATTAGTTTGGCTTACTATTTATCATTACCTTTCTGCAGGTTTCATAATATTGCTTTCTCCAAGATAAATATTATAATGGATATGAATGCAGATTGAAAGCCAGTTTGCTTTATGGCTCAGATTTGAGATTTGGACTTTAACTTTCCAATTTATTCTACCATCATAATTTCATTTTCTCAGAGGTTGTTTTGGTTCTATTAACTATGGCAACAAATACAAATTTACAGTTCATGCCACCAAAAAAGCACTGGGATAAGCTCAAGAGAGGGGAAGACTGATGAAGAAATTCCAAATAAATCTCCAATAATTAGATATTTGTATGTGTGTGCATGTATGGGTTGCTTATTTTGGGGAAGCTGATTCCTTTTTGCTCCATTTTATTTATTTATTTATACAAATTGTTTCAAAGATGATGCTGGAAGTTGTACAAAAATTGAAAGCTAAAACATAAAAACAAACAGCTTTGTTCATAAAATAAAATACATAAATCATACTATTACACATTGCTGAGATTATAACAAAATAAAAGCTTTCAAACCACGAAGACAAAGGGGCTCAGTTAACCTTCTGGCCCAAATGCTGGAACATTCAGTTCTTTAATGATTTTCAAAAAGCCAATAGTGCTAGACTCATTCCGATCTCCAGGGAAATGCTGTTCTAGAGGATAGGCAGAACAACAGGAAAGGCCATTAATTAGATCAAAGGTAATCTATTCAATTTCAGAATTGGAATTAAATGAAATAAATACTTTAATATTCACAGAAATCTTCACTTAACATAGCTGTTTTTTCTGGAATATTATTTTGTTACGCCTCTCAAAATCAGGCAACACTACATTTACATTATTACATTAAATATATACATCAGATATATACATACTTATTTTTTATATGACATAAATATTAAGCCAGATTTATAACATTTTATTGTGTGCATGTTGGCTGCAATTCCTCAAGTTAAACCAAGGCACTAGCTACCTAATCCAAGGTAAACTCCTGAAAGTTACATAATTGTCCATGTTCTCCAACTTTTATAGTATATATCAGAAAGACATTTTCTCCATTATTTTATTCCTTTTTATTTTTATAAATTGATCGCAAGGGTAGTAGAAGAATTCTCTTTCTCTTCTGCACATATACATCATATGGCATTAAAAGAGGTCGACTGCAACAATAAAAAGAAGGCAAAGGGACTATCCATTCTCCAATAAATATTTTGTATGATTCACAAGATTTCAGACAAGCCCTTCTAGGGAAGAGGCAATGGTCTCAGAATTTGGGAGCCAGCCAGAAGAAAGGAGGAAGTTGAGAATGACTTTTTCCAAGGTTGACATATCTCTTCCAAATTCATCCTCACTAATATTCTATTTCATGCGAGACCATTTGTTCAGGACCCATATTGTTGTGATCTCTTTAAAGGAAAGGGTCAAGGTAGATCTGTCACTCTTTCCATTTGGAAAGAGTGACAGATGGTACCTTGATCCTTCCCTTTAAAACTGCCTGAACACATTACCTAAAAGAAGTGCTGTGATCAGGTCCATTTACCTTTCATTTGACAGGAAAGAGCTAGAAAACTGACAACAAAGCAATGTTTATTTGTATGTCTTTGAGAGAGGAAAGAATAAAGTGATTAGTGTTTCTAAGTGAATAGCTTGTGGTGGAAATTAAAAGATGGATTTTCCATTGTTTGATTACTTTTTAGAAGGGATCCTCAAACACACTTTTTCCTCAAACACACTTTTCAAGTCAAAAATAAACTATCAGCAACACGTTAATGTTAATTTGGGCATTAAGTCAAAAATAAACTATCAGCTACACGTTAATGTTAATTTGGGCATTAAAAAGATAATAAACCACTGGACATCAAGGATACTTAGAAGAAAGCAACATCCCTAACAGGAATGTTCTTAGATTCCTTGTTTAACTCAAGAATGTTATTATTTTCACCACTATTGCTTTACTCACTGTATGTTAACATGCATGTGCCAAAACAATTTTGAGGACATTGATTAAATGTATATTGTAATTTGCATAACTCCCTAAAGCACCTCTTCAAGCCTTTTTAGGTTTATCTTTTTGCCCCTGGTACAAAAATAAAATAAATTCTGCTTTTGTATACTTGCAGGTTGCACACTGTTCCTAAATAAAACATTTGTTAAGTGAATTTTGCCCCACTTTATCAACTTTCTTGCCACAGTTATTAAGTGAATCCTGGAGTTATTAAGTTAGTACGATGATTGTGAATTGACTTCCCCATTGTTAAGTGAATCTGGCTTCCACGTTGACTTTACTTGTAAGAAGACCACAATAGGTGATCACATGACTCTGGGAAATGGCAACTCTCATAAATATGAGACAATTGCCAAGGGTGCTAATTCTGATCACATGACCATGGGGATATTGCAATAGCAGTGTGAAAAACTGTCACAATTCATAAGTCACCTTTTTCAGTGCCATTGTAACTTTGAATGATCACTAAATGAACTGTTGTACAACTATTCATTTACATTACAACTGTTGAACTGTTGTAAGTCAGAACTACCTGTATAACAATAAAAATTGCATAAAATTAGGGGTCAGGAGGCTAAAACATATGAAGAATGGTTGCAGGAACTGCGTATGTCTAATCTAATGAAAAGAAGGGCTAGGGAAGACATGATAGCAGTGTTCCAATATCTCAGGGGCTGCCTCTGCGAAGAAGAAAGAGTCAACTATTTTCCAAAGCATGGGTAGGTGCAATGGGTGGAAGCAATGGGGGAAACTAATCAAGGAAAGAAGCATCTTAAAACTAAGGAGAAATTTCCTGACAGTTAGAACGATTAATTAGTGGAACAACTCCAGATGTTGTGAATGCTCCAATGCTGGAAGTTTTTAAAAAGATGTTGGATAACCATTTGTTTGAAGTTGTGTAGTGTTTCCTGCCTAGGCAGGGGGTTGGACTAGAAGATCTCCAAGGTCCCTTCCAAGTCTTCTATTCTATTCTATTCTATTCTATTCTATTCTATTCTATTCTATTCTATTCTATTCTATTCTATTCTATTCTATTCTATGACCCTTAACAACCTGAAGCACAATTCTGCCCTAAAGCCTGAGAAAGCAGCTAATATTTCCATTATTTTGTGAATGTCATTGAGGGGGGATCCAAATGGATTTCTGGAGGGATGCTGTTCCAGAGAATAGGCATTATAACAGAGAAGGCATATTTCCTGGGTTCCAATGAATAATACTATTTTATGAAGGGAACAATTTATCTTGATAATGCTGTCTGTATTCTATTCTATGGTTAACCACAAAAAATTAATATAGCAAGTCCATTTGCTTAGACAAATGGCTCATTTCTTGCAATCTTATTGCCCTGACTCATGAGGGCCATCTGTGTTGGACAAAAATGTTCAAAATAAGCATTTCTTTTTCAGCGAAAAGAAAAAATAACCTCATTTTCATATATAATGTGTATAATAAGAGGGTTTTCCCTTCCCTCATGCCTAAATCACCACTTACTATGGTAGGAGGCAATGATCTGGTTTCTTTTTCAATGTTCGAGAACAGACATTCATTTTTCAGTGAAAAGAAGAATAACTTCATTTTCATCTCAAACATGTTAAAAAGTTACTTTAAAAACAAAAACAATTGTGCGGAAAGAGGCTATAAGAAGAGAGTTTCCCCCTCCCTCATGCCCATAAACCATCACTTACTAGTAGGCAATGAACTAGGTTCCCTCTCAGATCTGTGTCTGGGGCCTGCAGCAAATGCCAGTCTCGGCCTTTGTTGTAGGTGATGAAAGTTTTTACTTGGTTGTCAATCTTCTTGTTAGCCAAGAACATTCCCTTTATCCCTGCTACCTAGGAGAAATTGACATGGCTGAAAAACAAGATAAATTTGACACAAATTGTGTGTGCATTTGGTACCTGTCAAATCTAGCTTTAGAACCAGCACGCAGAATGAATATGTAGCAGGCTCCAAGGTAAAAATTGCATTAAAATATTTCTTACTTACCAGAGGTTAGGAAAAAAAAAAGATGGAAACTGCTGTGGATTCAGACTGTTAGAAGAAGGCATTGCAGGGTTGAACATAAAAAAAACAGTGTAGATTTTGATGAGGTGACTGGGACAAAGCAGTCACAATCATCTGAGTTTTATTTAAGCTTGTAGATGGTAAAAAAAAAGTGTGTGTTTTTTTGAATATAAATTCTATACCTTCCTAAAATCATGCTCACCTTTGTTTGGGATCTCTCTCTCTCTCTCTCTCTCTCTCTCTCTCTCTCTCTCTCTCTCTCTCTCTCTCTCTCTCTCTCTCTCTCT
>JANHFN010009047.1:254317-270728 GCA_032468175.1 Toxicocalamus goodenoughensis | reverse complement strand
TAACACATTGTAAGCCGCCCTGAGTCTTTGGAGAAGGGCGGCATATAAATAAAAATAATAAATAAATAAAAAATAAAATTGGAGAGAGACATAATAGGACCAACAACTACAAGAGAATTCTTAAGAAAGGCTTAAATGTCACACCAGTCCAGATGAATACTAGCTTCTATTTCATCTGTAGAGTAGGAGTATTAAAATAGTAAAACAATAGCATAAAATTGAGAGTAGCCTTTCAGAGTGAGATGGGCAACATATAAATTTTAAAAAATAAATAAAATAACAAATACAGTAGCAAAAACATAATAAAAACCATGGACAGAACTTTGAATTTGTGAAGTTTTTACAGCTATTCCTAAAACTCAACAAGGTGAGAAATAAATTGATCTCTGGCAGTGAGCTGTTCCAAATGAGACCCTTGCTCATTTCAGACAAATGGGTATCCAAATTCTTCTTAAGAAACTCCAATGATGAAGCACCTACAACTTCTGAAGCCAAGTCTTATGAAAAGACTTAACTTATTGGAATCTAGATTACACTCCTTTATGAGGTGGGACCCAGGGGAAGTTTTCTTAAGAGTTGGCTCCTATAAAATATACAGGTCCCAAGGCATGTAGTGATTATAACAATGATAGTTTGAATAGCCCTTGATTTCTCTCAGTATTTTTTTGTATCTGCTGTACAGAAACCAAAGCTCAGAAAAACATATCCAGGCAGAGGGTGAATCCCAGCACTTTCAGTTAGTGAGAAGCTACATACAGGATTCTCACTGGCAATGTTTGTCCAAAGCATTGGACTGTGAAAAGGTCAGCCACATTTTACTCGCAACATTTTTAATAGACTGCAGTCATGTGCAATACAAACCCATAAGACTGAATTAATTGAATATATCACAATAAGCTGAATTATTGTGTGGATAACTACCTCCTACAGATTTGGCTACTGAAGTGTCAAAATCAGGATTTTCCCCCTCAGTTCTAAAAGTTTCAAATTTAAGATCTTTTTCACAAGTTTCATTACCAAGCCACATATCCTCCTGACACTAGGCTAGTGTATCTGATTTTTGTAATTATAATTTCATTTTTATTTATTTATAATAAATAAATATAATTTATTTCTGTTACTTTTAATCATTCTCTCTAATCTCAAAACATTGTTTTCAATATTATTTCTTTCCACTAATGTTATGTTATCTGTAAATCAGATAAACATTACTTCCATCTTTTTATCAATGTCATTAATGAAAATGTAACGCACAGAAATCAGGACTAAATTTTCTACCATATTAAAGTTTGATTATGAATGACTATATAGGTCTATTCTATATTTCATTACCATCAAGAAATAATCACTTGCACATGTCATAATAGGTTGAAAATAAAATTGAGTTATTAAACATGTGATGCATCTTTTGATTAAGTAGTTTGCATTAAGCTGAAAGGAATTCAATTATTATGGACATTTAGAATGTGTACTTTTATAATTAAACTGAATTAGTAAAAGCATGAAAGCCTAACTATATATTCCAGAAGTCCCCAAGATAAATATTCTATAAATAATACATTATTTGCAAGCATTGTATGTTTATTTAGCAGTTTGAATTGCAGCCATTTTGTTATTGAAATGTTGAATGAATCAGCTGCCATTGGCTGGCAGGGAGAAATCAAAACCTAGTTATAAGGAGAATCAAGGACCTTGTGAATAATTTGCATAATGATTCCTTCTTTTCCTTCTATCCTTCTGCTCTGCCATCCCTCTCCTCCATGGGGCAGGACACACTATAACAAAGTAGCACTAATTGCTCTTGTTTATATCACATATGTTACATTGGTGTAATTAACTGTTGCTTTTTCTATTAGCATTGTTTTAAAGAATAGTAGATTAATGTACCATATTCATCAAAAAGCATTTACAAAGTTTATTGAATGTGTTATTGTATACATGAAGTTTTTGAAATTTTCAAAGTAATAAAAATGTATGTGGATTTTTCTACAAGGTGCTTTAGACCTTGATATATGACTTGAATTGATCACCAAGGAGTGACACTGGAACTATTAGTTGCTAAGCAACCTGGTTAATTCTGCAATTTTGTCTTTATTTCTCTAGCAAGTAAGATTTGTGTGTGTGTGTGTTTATTAAAAGAATAGTTTTTTTTATCAGAACAAAAGACTCCAGTTATAATAATAACAACAGTGGGATGATATTACCAAAAAGATTTATGTGTCATACATCATAAGATTAAATACTTTTTGTTTCAGATGCAGAACATTTATTATATATTTTTTTATAAATTGCCATAAGTTATAGTTTCATATCTCTTCTTTTTGTATCAGCTGCCTAGAGAAAGACGCATAATAGTGGGAGAAATAGGTCCCTATGGGGGGAATTCATCTACTTAGTGCTTGAAATGTTTTGTTCATGCTGCCTTTATGTATGAGGTCCTGTTAAGTCATGTTGAGTTACATCATGAATAAATGAAACATAGCATGGAGCATGCCATTCAATGATTGCCCAGATTATAACGGCAGCTTGGCACAGCTTGAGTTCACAGGCATTGAAATCTCCACTGGATCGTCTCAACGATTGAAGCTGATTTCATCAATGGCATCCTTTGTCTTGCTTTCCCTGAAGGTGTTAATGATTAGGATTAGTGTAAAATTGCTTAACAGTAATGATATGATACAATGATGGAATTTAAAGAAACTCTTGGGATTTTTAAACAATCTTGCAATCTGATTTATTTAGAAATGGAACTACATTATGACAGTGTAAAATAATGACACTGTACTAAATGTGAAATTAACATAGTTCTTTAGTATAGGTGATGAGCTAAATGTTTTAAATAAACATTTTAAAAGTCTACTATTTGCAGCTAGAGGACCTTCATTTTAAAACTGGCACAGTATGACCTTAAGTAGATCAATGCTATCCAAACGTGTGTACCTCAAGGTCAAAAGTACAGAGGTGGTAACTACAACATGCCGCATAGTCTTTATTCCTTACATCTCAGAAGCCAAGATTATATAAAGGGATGGTAACATCATGAAATAAGTTTATTTTCAATCATTCACTTTGTATTAAAACTGGAAAAATGGGTTGTAGAAATATTTTAAACCATGAAAGAATGATTGTAAAAATTCTGTGCAATTTGATTGCTTGAAGCAACCAGAAGGTGTAGTTCAGAGGGGGAAATAGGGCTAACAAACCATGAGTTATATGTTTTGTGAAGAAGAGATGCAAATAATAGTTCTTCACAGTTCTTCAGTAATGGGATTCTTTAAAAATTATTTATGCATTATGACAGAAAGGACATGATATATTTATACTGGAAATACCTTGCACACATCTGAAGTATCATTGAAAAGAATTCTACTTATTTCTGAGTAGACATAGGATTGCAAAAGGAAAGTTTGGAGTGGAATTGATACAAGTTTTAATTCTGCAAAGTTCCCAAAACATTTAGGTAATTCTGTTAAATGTGTGTAGCTTTAAGACAAATAAAAAATAAAATTAAAAAAAATGCTTGCAGTTTATTCATTTAAAGTAAACAGTCCATGGAACTATATTAGTCAAAAGTGTTTTGCCCTTTATCAGTGGAGATATATAAGATATTAACACTTTTGGAGGCATGTTCTACATCAGGGATGTCAAACTCGTGGCCTGCAGGTTGGATGTGCCACATGCTGGCCATACCAACCCCTAGTTTAGCAAAGGGGAAAAAAGCTGTGATACGTCATGTGATGACATGTCATTGCAAGTTTGACACCCCTGTTCTACATTCACAAATCTCTCAATCCCACCCAAAATCATTCTAAACGTGATAAAGACTCTATTGTTTGTAACCCTTCAAGCATCGCACAAACACTTTTTCTGTCATATTTACTAGGCAGACCTCAACTTGTATTACCACATTCGTGATGTTCTATGTTTCAAGCAAGAGAGCCATAGAAACTAGAAATTGCAAATGAAACAAACAAAATGTTAAAAAGTTGTGATATTTATGTAGTTATTAACCAAGCACCTCTACATTATATTAAAGTAACCCAAATATCTTTAAAATCCCCAAGGGCATGTCACAACTTTTGAGCACCCCTAATGTTTGGAAATTGAAGGTTGAAAAATTTGACATGCTCTATGTTGCAGTATACGTCATCTATGACTCTGCAATCAGTAGAAGGAATGACCTCGAGGAACAGAGGCAAGAGTAACTACAAAGACAATGATCAGATAAAAGAAATCCAATTCTGCACCAGAACTGTTATCTGAGAAAGTGTCTCAGACCAAACCCTCCCCCAGTTCTCACAAAGATAAAGGGAGGGGAGGAACAATTCAAACTTGCAAGATTCTGTTACTGCAACCTTATAATAAAATGAAGTATTAGCCTGCATGACTTTGGCTTTCTAGTAAGAGCTGCCTTTGCAATTGGTGCAAGATGAGGTGGTCTGTGCACAGCACAACTATAGCAAGTTACAGGGATCCTGCAACACTTGAAATAAAAATCTATCCTGATTGCCTACTGGATTGCCTACTGGACACAAAGCTGCTGATTTTGGCTTTTAAATGGCTCAGGACCTGGTCATATAATGGATCTGTTCTCCTACGATCAACATGTCCAGTTATTATTATTTTGCATATGGCAATGGTACAATTAGCCAGGAGACTACAGTGTTAGTACAAAATAGTTATTTGGTTGTCAAAGAGCGCTAAGTCCATTTAGTTCACACTTACAACTATCTAGGGTGCACCACAGGTGAAGAACAAGCTCTGTACCAGAAAAATAATCAGAACCCTTTGGCATCATTCAGGGCCTACTCTCAGTTGAGCATCACTTCCAGGCAGGTCCAGCACTACCAGGGGTTCAACAGCCTACACAAAACACCACTACGTTTCACACCAAAGTGGTGCCTATTTATCTACTCACATGTAGCATGCTTTCAAACTGCTAGGTGAGCAGAAACTGAGTCAAGTGACAGGAGCTCACCTTGCCATGCAGTGCCAGGATTCGAACTGCCAGAGCAAAGACAGCAAACCAACATCTTTAAGCCACTGAGCCACCATAACATGTCCAGTTCCTGACATCAACAGGGGAGCCCTTTCTGAAGGTCACTGGAGGCTTTCTAGAAGAGACTGGACTGCCATCTGTCAGAAATGGTGTAGGGTCTCCTGCTCGGGTGGGGAATTAGTCTAGGTGTCCTACAAGGTCCTTTGCAACTCTGTTAATCTGAATCTAATCTGAAGATACCTTAATTGCCAGATTACCATTCCAGATTACTCTTATATAGACTCATCCAATTTCCAAAAGGTCTGATTAGCCCCTACTTGAAAACTAGTAAAAATCCATCTCTCTTCACCTAGTTTTTACTCATTACTTGTAGTATTGATTTTAATTTTGCCCTGGCTTTCATTGTATTGTTCTTACCCCCACATTTTAAATCTCGTTTTAAATTGCTGTCGGCCATTTTTCTGGTTGTTTGAACAGAAAAACAAGATGTAAAATTATTTCTTTTAAAAAAATAGACATCCCATATTAATTTAACAGCCTGTTTAGTCTTCATTTGTTACCATAGCAGCCAACTAAATGCCAAATAGGCACCACCAAAATAGAGTTGAAAAATACTATGATGTCCATATTCTCAATAATTGAAAGTAAGAGCCATTTAACATTTGATAATATAATAAAATATATTCATGAATAGCCTCTGTAAATTTATCCAGTCCTCTTTTAAAGCCATCTAACTTTAAATTGGTTTATTGATGGCTATTTCTACATCTGTAGTGGATGTATTTTTGTAGTGGATGTAATTTTTCCTGCCATAAATAATATGACTTTCAATAAATATGTTGGTTAGTTTTGATATAATCATTGGCAGCAATTAGTACTTCCCAAATAGCTTTCATTCTCCAACCCATAGCAACCAGCCAGAGTTGTTTCTACCACTAAACCTCACTGGCCAAATAAGTAGGCTATGCTGATGTACTTGCAGTTACCTGCCCAACTATTGAGTCTCTGATTTCACAAGCAGTCTTATTCCTGAAGCCTGTGTTCTTGCAAACTGCCACTCCCAGCCTCAAACATAGACTGCCTGAAAGAATTTGCCAATGAGAACTTAAAAGCTAAACTATTATCACCTGGGATGAATACTTTTTAAGAGCAATGATACATAGAAATATTTGAGATTGTGAAGTCAAAATATAACTAAGTCTAACTAACTCAGCAATATTTGCATATTGTAATGCAAATAATAGGGGAGTGTGGTAGCCTAGCAGTTAAGATGTGGTGCTTGTTGACAGAGAAGTGGGTAGTTTGAGATTCAAGTATCATGTGACATGGTGAGCTCCTTTTCTGTCCATCTCCTGCTATCCTAGCAGTTGGAAAGCATGCAGATGCAAGTAGATAAACAGGTACCACTTAGAGCAGGGGTATCAAACTCAAGGCCCACAGGGGGCTTAGATCTGGCCTATGGGGCCAGTCTGGAAACATTGAAGGCCTGTAGTGCTTCTCACAGCGAAAACAGAGCTCAGGAGGGCCTCTCCCAGGCTCTGTTTTTGGCCATGATGGCCTCTTGCAGCCCTCTGCCAGTCAAAGCACAGCTCGGGCTGGTCTGAGGGAAGTCCTGCCTTAGTGCTTGACCACTACAAGTGCCCTGACATGAATGATGTTGAGCTGGTCACACCTACCTCAGCCACACACACCCTGGCCCCCTAAGGTCAAACACAACCCTGATGCAGCCCTCAATAAAATTGAATTTGACACCCCTTAGACGGAAATAAACAGTGTTCCATGCACTCAGTGTATAATCATGATAGCCACAAGACCTACAGAAGTGTCTTTTGACAATACTATCTCCCTTGCCTACAAAACAGAGATGATGATCACCTCTAGAGTCAGTCACAAGTGGGAGGGGAAACCTTTACCTTTTTTAAAGTGCAATATTTTTTATGTTGTCATAGGCACCATTACCACCATCACTATTACAAATAGAAACATTTCAAGATTATGGATTTCTGTTTTAGGGAAATAACTGTTCTACCCATCAAACTCCGA
Organism: Toxicocalamus goodenoughensis; assembly: GCA_032468175.1. Classification (NCBI taxonomy): domain Eukaryota; kingdom Metazoa; phylum Chordata; class Lepidosauria; order Squamata; family Elapidae; genus Toxicocalamus; species Toxicocalamus goodenoughensis. Next base: position 263,686 of record JANHFN010009047.1, on the reverse strand, counting down.
ATCTGCATTTCCAATTTTAGCATGGCATTAATGAACAATTTTCCACTTTGTTTGAATTAATTTCAGCTTGTTCTCACTCATCCAATTTATTATTGGGTTTCAGCAAGAATGTACTATTGATTTGGTGCTTGGAATTTAATGGCAAGTAACAATAGAGCTGGGTGGCATCAATATAATGATGACATTCTAAATCTTTAAATGTCCTAAACAATCAGTATTGCGTGGAAGTTAAATAGTTACATAAAGGGCAAAATGGCTCATTATAAGGTACCATCAGTTAATAGATTATGCTTGTTGAACCGTCTCCCAATGCACTTTCTAGAAATGGACCTGCTGCAATAAACAGAATTATTGAAAATAACTGTTCAAGACAAATTGGTCAATGATATTGAAAACAGATCTACAATTGGTATTTATCTATGTATTTACTTATTGTTTTTTAAAACTTCCTAATTGATTATTTAATTCAAATTTGCAAAACACATTGCTCAAGCCAGAAAGAGGTCATCTACCAATAAAACCAAAACTACTTTAAAATAAGTATCTTGAAAAGACATCTGAGCCTGTGGTCTAGTGTTGGAAGATACCAGACTAAAAAGCAGGAGATCATGAGTTCAAGTCCAATCTTAGCCATGAAAACAGGGTGATTTGGGGCTAGTCGCCCTCTCAAGCTCAACCCACCTCACAGGGCTGCTGTTTTGGGAAAAATAGGAGGCAGGTGTGTTGGATATTGTTTGCCGTCTTGAGGTATTTAAAAAAATAATAGTAAAAGCAGGTTACAAATAAATGAAAACAAACTTGTAAAGATTTGAATCTATTTAGCCAGAAATGGAACGCTGCAGTTAAGTCTGTTGTTACAGTGATCTCACAATTGGCATTTAATAATTGCCTCTTTAGGCATGTCACCCCAAGGCAGCATCAAAAACCTACTCAATCAAGAAATTATGGCTGATTTGAATATGCAGAAAGGACAAGGATTGAATAGAGAAACAATTGCCCTGATTCCACCCACTGTGCCCACATACTCAAGATTTATAAGCTGAAGCCAATTCAAATTAGCAGGGCAGACAGGTCCCAGGTTTATATCACCACAACCTGTCCAACACTGGGATGCCAGTTAATTAAGATCTGATTGGTATAATTCATTCAGATTTACATAAATATTCTTAGGCTATGCTATTGACTGTTCCACAATAAAGAAAACAAGACCAGACTAGTTTGTCTGGAGACAGAAAAGTAACTACTCTTTGCTGTCTGTACTGCCATTAAATATTTAATCTGATTTCTCCTGAAATTTCCTCCATTTGTATTCAAGCTATCATTTATTAATAAATCAGGAGCTGAGTTAACTCTGAAGAAGTTATGAATGGTACAAGATCTAAATTTTCCTACACATATTTTTTTTAAGCCCCTTTACCATTTTTGCAATATTTTCCTTCAGGGTGAAATATATCCTTATCCCTTTCCTGATTTTTAGATATTGCATAAGATACTGTAAGTATTAGACAGAAATTAAGTGTAATGGATCAGTCTCAAAAATTATTCATGCTGCATATCTAAACACCATTTGTTTCAAGAGCTAAATGAGCTGCAAGACACTTTAGAAAAACAATATTCTATCATAGAGTTTTTTTAATTAAAAAAAATCATGAAACATGCACTAAAATTAGGGGATCAGCATAAAAAATACTGCTGGCATCGGTATTTTTGTAAAAAGGTTACAACTAATAAAGTGTTGGTACATTCTCAGTTTAATCACCTGAAACCTCTTCCTGCATTTTCTATGTATCACACATGTCTCTGGCTGATCTGAATAAATGTTGCATATTTATAAAACTGAGATCCATTGAACTTCCATGCATCAGCCATATAATGCTGTCATCCAATATTAATTATTCGTGGAAAGTAATTGAAAAGTCATTCAAGAGCTCTTTTGCTTTTGCAAGTGCTGGCCACACAACAGCTTGTATCTCCCGACTTCCCCACTTGTTAAACAAGGCATTAAAAAAATCTTGAGAAATTGAGAGATTGGCAATTTTTGTGGGATATCCATGTTCAGCAAAAGAATGCCGAAATCTCATGATAAGTAATAGAATTAAATTTATGAAATGTTTACATTTGCCATCTTTTGAAAAATGGGAGAAATTTTTAAAGCTGTTATTGTACAAGCTTGTATGAATGAATATCCATGGCATAAGGTAGAGTTTGCATTAAACATTGGCAAATATGGTCCATTGAAGATGCATAAACAAAAAAATAAAGTAAAGTATCAGAAATATTAACAAATCAGAGTTCTTTTCTGGAATATAATTGAACAGTTTATTTGAGCAAAGTAGACTACGTTAGAGGGACATATATTGCTGTGCATTTGCTTGGAAATTTATAGAAATAATTATTAGTTTTCAAACACAAGCAATCATGTATGTACTTGATGGTAGATATGCAAGAAAGCTTGCAAAAAAAAGAACAATGCAAACACGTTTGTAAACAAATTATCATTGAATAACTTTCATGATAATATTGTGAATCATCATATGTAATGAATCATCATCATCATCATCATCATCATCATCATCATCATCATCATCATCATCATCATCTATCCACTGCAGGATGAAGGGCTCTTTCACATGTTTCCAACCATATGTGGTCCTGAGCTTTCTTTTGTCAATTGGACCTGCAATACTTGCTGATATAATCATATCATTGATCTATCTTGTTTTAGGTCTCTTTCACATATATTTTTTATCAAGTGGAATCTTTTCTATGATTGCCTTGATCCAACTGCCATAAGTCTTTCTTGCTTTGTGATCAGCCCATTTCTATTTCAATTCCTTTATTCTCTTTATGATATTATATAATTTTGTTTATTCTCTAATTCTTCTGCAGGTATTTCTATCTTGTCTTATAATGCTGAGTATATATCTTTCCATAGCTCTTTGCACCACTCTTAGCTTTTGTACTGATTGTGAGGTTAATATTCATGTTCATATTATGAATACAATCTTCTAATTGTAGACTGTCCAATGATGGAACTAATATCATGGTTCATTAAGTGAATAATTGTTTTAATGATGATTCCTCTGAATTGAAGGAGACTGATTAAAAGCAGGATGTTAATATCTTAAGGAATTCTATCTGTATTGTGAGAGACTTAGCTGAAAATAAAGTTGTTTTGAAATAACATTACTAAAAAGGTGAGAAAAGAAAATGTCTATTTTTATTGCTGATTGAAAATCCCTTATGAACTTTTTGCATAAAACAGAAAAAAAATGAATTTACAATTTTGATGATTAGATGATAGATTATGGAAAGAAGAGAGTTATGTTGTAACTATAGAGTAAGAAATAAATTTAGAATTCTCCTTACAATTGCGGTAAAGAAGAAACCTATGAAATGTGCTTGAAGGATCTTGGTATGTTTAAAGAAGGGAGATATGATAGCAGTCTTCCAACACATAAAGGGATATCACCAGAAAGAGGGTGTGGATCTATTCTCCAGAATACCTGAGATAAAAAAAAATCCAGTGGGAGGAAGTTTTCAGTGTGAAAGATCTAAACTTGAAATAAAGAGAAATTTCCTAATTGGGAAAGGTGTTTACCAATGGAACTGCCTACCTCCTGGATAGCAATAGCAATAGTACTTAGACTTATATACCTCTTCATAGTGCTTTTTGAAGCACTATAGCACTCTCTGGCTGCTTTACAGCATCAGCATATTGCCACCAATAATCATTTGGGGTCCTCATTTTACCAACCTCAGAAGAATGGAAGGCTGAGTCAACCATGAACTGGTCAAGATTGAACTCTTGGCAGTGAGTGGGTTAGCTTGTAATACTGCCTTCTAATCACTGCACCACCCATGCTCTGTCATGAAAAGTTTTCAAGAAAAGATAATAAAGTCATTTGTATAGGATGTTATTATTCTTACATTGGTTAGGGTGATAAAGTAGATGACCTCACAGACGCATTTCAACTCTATAATTCTATCATTTATATTTTACATACACAATAATTTATTTCTGAAAATATTAAATCATAATGAAATATTAATTAATATTAAGATTTATGAAACTATGAATGCTTTTGCTGATGTGTTTTTCCTCTTTTTGATTTAACTGTTCTCTTATTTCTTCCTTCCTTCTTTGTAACTTGATTACATTTTGATGGAGTATTCTGAACCAAATAAAAGGCTGAATGCAGCCAATATGCTACAGATATGTTTTTAGTACATTTTTAATTCAGGACAATAACAAGATCAGATTACAAAGCTGTGATTGTACATGCCTAAGTGCTTGAATATAGGGGGAGCTGCAATAAGGAGAATAAGTCATAAAAGGCTGATCAGTGCTAAAATAAATTCAATCAATATTGCCAATTATATTACTACTACATAACAATTGTTGCATTTTTCTCTGATTTACATTAATTAATCTGTTACTGGTCAAAGGAGGCAATTGGCCTTATTTCAAGTTGTTTTCCTGCCAAATATTTTGTTCAGAGAACTCCCTGCTACTGGCAGTGGAAGACCCATAAATACAAATGTTATCATGCTTTTAACAAATATAGGATTTCATACTCAGTTGATTCTGATTTTAGTTTCATGTTCATTTAAAAATATATTGTACTATCCCTGATTATCATCTGTGGAATTTCATTATCCGTACTGTCTGGTTCTGTATAGCAAGCAAGCCAAATTTCTGCGTATTCTATTGAATGTAATTTTCTGTCCCAATCAGAGCTCAATCAGAGCTCATATGCAGTGAGTCAGTTTCCCAGTAAGAAGGAAAAACATAAAATATATATGGTGAAATAGGTAATCCTGATTTCTAGGAGGGAGGGTGTGCATTTCAGAGGAGCAAAAGACAGTGAAGTTTAGATTGTTTGGATGGGAGAAGGAGAGTCAAGACAGCTCCTCTCTAGGCATTCTCAGAGTATATGTTTAATGGCAAAAGTGGTTTGCTTTAGTTTGGCAAGATTTTTGTCTTGTAGTTGAAGAACAATAAAAGAACCCAGAAGAACTTCAGTGTGTTGTTGTTGCTGGTTTTTGATGCCTGTCAAAATAATCTGAATAATAATGTATCACAAAGCTTTTATCTTCAAATTTTAAGAAGTATATTAGCAACCAAAAGGAGGAGGAGGAGGAGGAGGAGAAGGAGAAGGAGGGGAAGGGGTCTAAGGTTTGTCATGGTATCTCTGAAATTGATAGGATTTCTTTGGTTTATTCCCAGCAAGCAGCATTTATCTTATACAGGCTTTGAAACTAATGGTGTCTGGAGTATGGTAGCTTTTATACATAGCAATGTAGTTGTCTCATTTATTATAGCGCAATAGAAAATATGAATATTGCTATCCTGCTTTCTAGAAAGAGTTTAGTGAACAATACCAACCTCACATCAGGATGAAAAAATAATCATGTTTATGTTGTAAATAAGCCTGTTTGTCTTTCAAAATAACAACAGTAAGCTTATTTTAAAAAATGTGTTTTTCATTATGATGTCAAGTTCACCATCATTTGATATAGTCATCCAATTAAGTGATCAACAAAAAGTCATATTCTAAATTGATTCACTAATCATCAGCTATGATGTTGAAACTTATCTTGTCTTCCATGCCCACATCTTTCTAAATTAGCTCAAATTAAGACATTTAATTAATTCTGTGTTGTATGTACACAGAGAGAGAGAGAGAGAGAATGCAAGAGAGAACAAGAGAGAAGGAGAGAAATTTGAAAACAAAACAGATAGCTGGATTTTTTCCCCTTCAGAGTTGAATAACATTTATATATTATTTGTGTTTGAGAATTATAAATTGTTATATTCATGAATTGGGTATCCATGATTTAATGCTCATGTTCATAACAAAGACACATGAATGTCTAGACTAATATTATAGAAATGGCAGCCAAAGATTCAGTGAGACATATGATAATCAATGAATAATTTATTTTAAAGTTATTGATGAGTCCATTTATTGTTCTCAAATAGAGTTTCAGTTGTCCTTTTGTTGTCCTTCCTCAAGAAAACCTTCCCATATTTTAAGTTGCAAATTAAGAGGGAAATCAAACAGAAATCTCTGATGAGCATTAGTCTATTATATGTCTGTTCTCTTGAGGAAGCAGAGAAATTAAAAACTGCTTGATGACTGACACACAACTAATGTTTAAGTTAGCCTCTAGTACTAATATTATTGATGCTTAGCAGAGATTTGGAACCAATTAGTCTGCTGAATAAGATATTTGGTCCATTGGGTAAGAATATGAAGGCCATTTATATACAGAAGTAGATTAGGGTGTCAGAAATGAAGAGTACCACTTATGAATTTGATGATCTGTGTCATTCTGATATTAGATTAATAATAGAGTTGTTATACAAGTTAGGAAAACTAGTGATATAAGATAACATTTCCACATTTTTTACTTGGGGCGTGCAACTTTTCCTAACGGTGCTTTTTGAGTGTTTTGTTTTGAAGATTAACATGATCATTGTTTTCTGGTTCACATGCCAGTTTAGAAACTAATAATTTAAAATTAAGATTAATGGATGTTGAAGGAGTTGAAGTCCATTTTGCTGAGATACATTTCATTCCACCTATACATGTATAGGCGAGTATTGCTTGTTAAAGTTTGTTGCAGATATGTATTACATAAATATATGAATCACATTTGTTGATGGTAATTCTATAGGATTTTCCATTTTTATTCTCTGCCAAGGACAAGAATTCTTTCCACCTGGAAAGGAGTGGGAGGTAGGGAATGTGATATCCTTAAATTATAAGACTGATACTTTTGGATGTTCTGGAGACAGGGGAGCTTGGTTATTGATGGCTTAAAGATCCGGTTGATTTTAAGTCTCTTACTCTCCACACAAACTTTTACTGAAGAAGTCAGCAGCATGTAAATTGAATAACCCAACTTCATGAATTTCATGATAAAATAAACTACATGTTAATCTTTAGTTCTCTCATACTCTTAATTGTTCAGGATGTTTCAATTGCTGGCTTCCAAAGTATTGTCTTCCTTTGCATACTTTTCTGAACTTTTAGAAAGTTGGAATTCAGAATCTCTGGGTGACAAGCCACTTTGTCTTTAAGGAGGGAACTAAGAGATTTTTCCCACTTGCACCTAATTGCAGCCCAAATATTCCTGGTAACTCTTTCTTTTGAAAAAAATGTGTCCACATGATGTCTGATGTTAAAATTGATGGTCATGAGTTGTTGATGATAATACATTAAATTCATATGCCATCCAAGTAAATTTGGGCTGGGAGATATCACTTTGCTCTGGATACACTCTTATGTGCAAGTGTAGCAATCAGATAACACCCAGGGGCTGGGGTCTAATAGCCACTTTTTTATTTATTATATTTCTCCACTACTTCCGGTGACTCTGATCAGATAGGCTGATGAAAGCACATCTTTGCCTCAAACCCCAGGTACTATCTTACAGAATCATGTTTTAAGCAGAACAGGAGAAGAATGGGAAAGTCTGGTTCTTTGAAACTGGTTTTTCCTCTGTACTCTCTAAACAGCAGTAACAGATTGGAAAGAAAGAAAGAGTGAGCAACAGCTAGCAATCGATGTACCATTTCTTGGCATGCCAGTTCTTGTTCAGGGGTTTTGGAGCTGCTCTATTGGAAGAGTACTAAATTTTCATCTAAAAAAGCTTGACAGCTGATAGTCAGGTTACTATTGGATCTGGGTTTAGAAGTATTTCAATAGTCCAGCAAATATCCCCACCATTCCCAATAACTGACATGCATTGGCACCTTTGCTTCTGGTTTTCAGGAGCACTCTTAACCCTGGCACCATGTTGATGATGTTAACTATAGGCACATTTTGTTAATAAACAAATCAACACCCCCAAAAACTCTTGCAGAAAAATAAAGTAAATTTTGATAGGTAACTAAAGCCATATATCTAGTTCAAAACTTCCCTTTTCCACAACCATCACTGCAGTTCCATAAGGAAATATTTTGGAGAATATTGTTTTTTTCCCCATGGGCCAGTGATATTTGAAAGGAGAAAAGTGAAACAAAGCAGATAAATCCATCATTCCTTTCCCCCAACTTCCCCTGCTTATTGGAAATAGCAACAGTTCTCAGTAGCAGCCTTCCTGAGTCAGAAATGAGGCAATCAGTTTTATGCCAGTTATTTGTCTGCCAATTAGGGGTGTTACTCAGCTGAGGTAAGATCGCAATCACATCACAAAAATATATTTGCCCGTTTATACTCTATGCAGATTAACAAAGAATGAGATCATTCTGAAGAACTGAAAAATCACTGTTTATTGATAGATGTAGAGATGATACAGCTATACAGAGATGATAGAGATAGAGCAGATAGAAATGACAGAGAGGGAAGAGAAAGAGATATAAAGAGCTAGAGATCAAAGAGACAGATGATAGTAAAGATATGGTGATGATAGAGATAAAGATACAGGTGATAGAGAAGATAAAGATAATAGAGATCAACTACTTATTTTTCTGTTCTCCAGAGTATATACTATTTTTGCACCCTAAATTCATAATGTTAGAATATTTATTCAACATTAGAACAATATTTGATTACCTCTAAGGACATCCTCTTCTTTCTTTGTGGCAGTCAGTGATGTGGAAAATGACAGAGAAAATCAGTGATGGTAGTTAGCCTGTTTCTCAAATAATCCTCTGAGATCAGAGATGATAAGCCATTGTAATATACAGATCAGGATGATGATGGTTTAAATAAATAAATAAAATATTGGAAATGCAAACACAACCTACCTTTCTTTTCTGTAATAATATTGAAATACACTGTTCAAAGAAATCAATATTATATTTTTCCATGAAAAAGAAACAGCTGTAATTGTTGAAAACTAAATGATAAAATGCATAAATAAAAATATAAAGTAGTATGGACAAATACATGGTTTGTTACATAAAATATTGTTACATATATATATTCCTGAATTTATTTAATAATTAAAATAAATTCCAGATATATTCTGAATTTCCTATTCTGTTTGTATGTTCATTTTATGGTTTGTGTTCATTTCAAGTTCCTTTTTCTATAAATTAAACATTAAAAAAAAGAAACCGAAAAATGATTATTATTCAAGAGTCTTGGACTATATATATGTATGTATGTATATGTGTGTTTGTATGTATGTATGTATATGTATATGTTTTCTTAAGTTTTCGCGGGTGCTTACATGTATGGTATTCAGCTTTGTTTGGGTATTTTCCCACATCATTGTAGTTGTGCTTTTAAAATTGTAGCAATATTTCAGCAGAATCTCATCTGCCATCATCAGGCTTCTATATAGTGTTCGTCTGTGAGTCAGAATTTTTTGTTTGTTTGTTTGTTTGTGATTGCAGGCTTCCAAATAATT
>JANHFN010009047.1:235436-252421 GCA_032468175.1 Toxicocalamus goodenoughensis | reverse complement strand
TTTTTCTTATATGTATCCATGTATTCATAACTATGTTTTTACTTATACCTATTATTTTGTAAGCAATTGACAAAAATAAATAAAATAAAATTTTAATTGCTTCTGAATGGTTTAGTTATTCTATCATTACTTAAAATGGATTTTGATTAGTTTCCTTTGCAATTTTTCTATTTGCAATCAGGAACACCAATTTCTGGAATTTATAAGCATCCTTGTTTATTGGATTTATTGTATTGCATATGAAGTGAGACTCTTGTCTATTTAAGATTATTTCTATTCCATATTTTATTGTAAAAGAACTGAAACAGGTTTACAAAATCTGAAAGCAGAAAAATAGTACATTTAAAGATACATTAGAAGTTAATTGCTGGGAAGCAACACAAACAATAATAAAGATTGTCTGAAAAATGTCTAGGCCAGGGTTGAAGTCAGGACTGTCAAACAAATATGTTGCCACCAATCAGCCAATTGCAGATTGCAGCACAGAAAGTAGAGAACCTCTCCTGAAGTTGGTGCACATCTCAGAAGTTGTTGTCATTGAAACCATCAGTACAGATAATTTCGTTTGGGGCTGTTGAATAGTATGTATTTACATACCAGCATTTGTCTTAATCATGAACCTCAGGTAGTAGGAATCTTTTAGGAAGAGATAATTTGCATGCATTAAGAGTCAGTTTGTTCTCATCATACCTGCATACTGCACTAAATGGAGCTTCCCCATGTCCCATTGGGAAATTCCACATATAGTGCATTGTTATAATCTAATATTGAGATTAGCAGTGCATGAATGATGGGGGGCAACCTATCCTCATTCATTAATCAGACAAAGACCTGTGCTTGAGTCTGAGTCAATATAAATATAGCTTCTCTTCAGACCACTTATGTGAATATCCTTGAGAGAACAAGGGATGGGACCAATGGACTAAGCAGTATGGCCACTATTATTCTCTCCCCCCAGGCCTTCAGATAAGCATCTAAATAGAGCCTGTGAAATACATATGGAAATTTCAGAGAAAAAGGGAACAGCGTCTGCACTGTTTTCTGAGCAATGATATGAGCAATCCAGCATGACAACCTTAATGTGAGATGGAAACTCCCTTTAGATTTTGTTCATCAAAATACTATATTGCTTATAGAAATACAGTTAAGCATCTGAAAATGATAGGAGAAAAAAAATGGATAGCTGATATGATGCTGCCTTTTTGACAGATTGCTGCGATATAATGTGATGCAGCAGAAAAAGAATATCTGTTTCTGAATGGGCTGAATAATTTTGGCTGTTTAACACAAGAGTAGCAAGCCAAGGAAATCTGGTAAAATAACCAAGTATGGGATAGAGCTTAGACAATGATAGCCCAAACCATAGGCCATCTGGTCTCCAACAACTGCCACATGGTTTTATGTCATATTAAACAGGATCAATGTTGGAAACAGAACAAGGCAAAGCTACATAAAACAGGTTTTTTATTCCTAATGCATTCAGAGTAGCAATTGTTCAGAACTGCAGGAAAAACACTAAAATAAATTATTATTCATCTCTTTTTGGAATGATGTTGAAACTGCTTTTGAAACTGGACCCAGACAAGCTCTGACATTATACCAAGCTAGACCATACAGATGATCTTTGCCATTTTGGCTCTAGCCCTCTGGATTTATTCCTACAACCTGCAGTAAAGATGCAGGCTTTGTTAAAAAGTTGTGTTCTTTTCACAAACTCTTTTGTTACCCTTAATTAAACCCATTGTTTTCAGTGAAAATGAAACTAATCAAATTTATTTATATAATATAGGTTGAAATAAATGAAAAAGAACTTGTTTTACTTGACAGTAACAGTAGTTAGACTACTTAGGCCAATTAAAGTAATTTGTAATAAATTGAATAATTCAAAGTTATGATGAAAATCCTGCCCTCGTGTACTTGTGTCAATTAATGCAGGCACATAATTAATGGTATTTTGTCAAGAAGTTATAATGTATATTTTGTCACTTGCTGTCTTGTACTTTACTCCATACAGCAGAAATTCTCAATTCCTTTCACCGTATTTTCAGAAGACTTAATTTTTGGTAATGATAAGTTGGAATGGTTTGCTAGGTTTTTAAATGGTGTCTTTTTAAACTGATGGTTGACAGAAATATCAAGAAATAATATTAGTCATAGAAATAAAGAAATAAGAATAAGGAAAACAAAACAAAAGAGAGGCATATTTCAGTAGCATAATTTGGTATAGTTGTTTACCCATAAATTATGAAGGTTTAAAACAGCTGTATTGTGCATGCTCAGTTAGATGTAGAGTTATTAAATATAAAATAGTACAAATAGTAATCTCTGTGAGCTAAAACAGGAGATCTCTATTATTTAAATACACAGTTACACTAGTGATGGGATTCAAAAAATTTTACTACGGGTTCTGTGGGTGTGGCTTGGTGGATGTGGCAGGGGAAGGATACTGTAAAATCTCCAGTCAGAGATGGCATTTGCCGGTTCTCTGAACTACTCAAAATTTCTGCTACCAGTTTTCCAGAACTGGTCAGAACCTGCTGAATACCACCTCTGAGTTACACCAAGAAGATTGATGATTATGGTCAGCTTAAGCTAATAAAGAAATGGTAGAAGGACTACTTATCTGTGCTGATATCCCTATCTCTGAAGAATTTCTATTCCTTTAGGGAAAGTATCATTTTAAAAACTTGCTCAGTTTACATTATATATGCCCTACATTTATAAAATAAGCAGTGGGATTCCTTGTTTACTACAGTAAATTTTATATCATGTTTATTCATAAAAGCTATATATTATCTTTTGTTAGTACTGATAACTAAGTGCACAATAAAAACATGTCATTCACTGATTTTAAAAAACTTGCTATTCATGTATTGGGAGAGGCCAAAGTTCTGGTTTTTTCCCCTTAGTTCTTTTATGTTCATTCTACTCTAATGTGATCATGCTGTGGACTTTAAAAAAAAGCCTATGTATTAAACAAGAGACTAGTTCAATACAATCTGATCAAAGGGTGGGGAAGAATAGAAGAGCAGAAAGCATGTGTATTCATGTATGTGTGTCTTGAAAACCCTGGAAGAGTGATAAACTAAGTTCAAAGGCTTTGCATTTAAATTCTTATATCATTTGTCTTGAGCATTTCTGGACCTGCCAAAATAAACTATGTTAATAAACTATTAATAAACTATGGTTTGTTAAATTGTAAGCTCCAAAAACAGGCAGATCTTAACTTTCCACTCTGAACCATTTTAGATACTTACCTTTGTGGTACATAGCACTTATTCCTATCCTTGTTGTACTAGAAGCATTTGTCAGGGTTCCAAGTAATAGACCCATAGCAAGCAAAACTCCAAGGCAGGTAGATTCCTCAAAGAATAGCTTTATCGGATATTTCATATTGGCACAGATCTGGTGGAAATAGACTCTGAAGATTCCTGTGGTTTTCACCTAATTAAAAGTAAAAGTTTACCACTTTCTCAAAACAATCAGTCACATGGTCCAATCACAGCTCCGTCTAGTTGCTGGTGACATCACACGTCCTTCCTTCGACCAGGTGTGAGAATGTCCTTGGTTCTCAAGAGAAAGTATTTTATTTTGACTACAAATTCCCAGTTATCTCAAATCCCCCCTCCTTATCTCTCAGCTCCAGTGTGGCCACACCGAAGCTCCAAAATGGTTTCAGCCAGGCCAGCTTCAGGGTTGACAGCATAATCAGCATGTCTAAGGTTAAAACAACATATATTGAACGAAGCCATAATGTGATTTTTTAAGAAAAAGTAGTATGATATTTGAAATTATTTCTTTTTGTCTTACAGATTGCAGATATGAAAACATTTCATGTTCAGACTCATTCAGCTGATCATGGGAAGAGTAGCTAAAAAGGGGAATTTTTTTAAAAAAAATGATGTATTAGTGTAAAGTGTGAGCATAGCTACAAGTAATGCAAAAGAGGGTCTATAGAATTATGTTTTTACAGCAGAATAAAGAGATTTAGCCCGGGACTTTGAGCTTGCTTCAACTTCTAGTTATGTGTAAAACCATACTAGAAAATCATTACTTGCTGAAATGGTTTGGTTTTTCTTGGTATTTTTCAGTTAGTTCAGTTAAGAACAATCATGAATAAATTCAAAAGGTAAATTAGGTGACTGTGTAAATTGTAAAGTGTAAAGTGATAAATATCTGTGACCATTAGAACAGATTTTTTTCAAAGCTGTAAGTTTGCTCACTTATTTTTAAGGTAAGCAAACTTACAACTTTATGTGTTTTAATGTTCCATTATCTTAATAAATATAATCCTTTTCACATAGTGAGCATTATATATATATATCGATAGATAAATAAACTGGCATTCATATATCAGCTTAGTACTGTCCATTGAGAGGAATCAAAACAGGCAAGATGGCAGTTTCGTCAAGGTGATTTAAGATTGTCCCTTTATAAATGTGCACAATGTTGATGCACTATAAAAGGGACAAGGTGCCTTAACCTTTACCTTTTGGTTGTGACCCTATGGATGCTGCTGGACATATCCAAAGATAAGGTGATCAGGAAATGTTAGCTATGCTGGCATTGCCTCCAGAATTTCATGAAATATTGGTATTGGAGAATGTGCATAGAAGGTGTTACTGTACTCATGTCCCACTTTGGGATTTTTTAGAGCAATAGCAATAGCAATAGCACTTAGACTTATATACCGCTTACAGCACTTTCTAAGTGGTTTCATGGTCAGCATAGTGCCCCCAACAATCTGAGTCAGCCTTGAGCCAGTGAGACCTGGACTGCCAAACTGCTGACAGCTGGTGATCAGCAGAAATAGCCTGCAGTACTGCATTCTAATTACTGCGCCATCACGGTCCTATAGAAAAAAGTTTTATAAATTGGCCACTGAAGGATTGGAATATTGCATTGATAAGCATTTGATATGATTCAGCACAACTCTTTTTATGTTCTTGGATTTGTGTGCAAAACATGGTTGGGGCTATGACAGCAGGCAAGGGACTGGATCATTTTTCAAATAACATAAATGCTAATCCTGACTTTCTTGATTTGGAGTGGGACTGATCTTTTAATGCTTTGGCCTTTCCTAGGGATTATCTAATATCACAAAGACCAGACATTGTATTCTTCTGCTGCCTCCCATATTCCTTGCTCTATTCTTTCTTGCAAATCCAACTTCTGAGAAGGAAGGATTTGTGAACCTTGGGAAAACCATGTAGTCTGAAACTCCCTTGTTTAGAATATAGTGGATGATAAAAGGCTGTAATTTAGATTTATAATACAACCTGCCATTACTTCACAAAGAAAAATAATCAGTGAAGCTACTGATTTTGCTATAATGATAGTAAAAACTAAAAACAACAAAAACAACAGTAGAGGAATAGGTTTCATGGAAACGAAGTTTTATACAACTGTCATGTCCATTTTTCCCCATTAAATCAGGATGAAAGTTGTTGGTTAAAATTTATTTTGGGATGTGACAAGCAGAGTTTTTTTTAAAGTAAATTTGAAGAAAATAGTCTTAAATAATTTGCAGCAAATATATGTATACATGTGTATATGTGTGTGTATGAGATTCATATGTGTATTTGTGTGTCCTTGTCTTAATAACTAATTTGTATTTACATTTAGTTAATAACTAGTACCTTTTTAAAGAAAACATGTGTAAAAATGTTCTTCCCTTCAAAATAATCCAGGACTCATGTATTTCTCCATCTATTATTTTAGTTTATTATGGAATAAATACATATAAACTGTTCTCTGTGTTGGTACTTTGCATGAGACTGTGTGGGAACAAAAATGAATAATAATGAATGAATTATTCAGTACCCATAATTATCACTGGAGTAATTGATTTTTATCACAGTTCTAAATTACTTGTCAGGCCAAAATGATAGTAAAACATAAGCTCTTAATCCACGACTGAAGTCAGGTTTGATTAAGGATTTTACTATTCATTCCTGGAAAACGTTTTTCAAGAGTAGTACTATAGTAAGCATGTTGCTTGTATCTAAATTCCGACGTTAAATATGTGCATGGACTTTTTCTCTACTTTTACCTCTAATATATAGCATCCAAGTTTATTTGACACAATTAATATATTTCCTTAGAACTGAAGTTTAAAATGTACAGCAACAATATTTATACTATAATGAGATTACGGATGACAAAACTTCAACATATTTTCTTTTTATTACTCTTAAAAGATGTGCCCTGCATATCCAATACCAATCAACAATTCCAGGCAACTTTCAGTCTAACACATAAAAACCACAGGTCTATAAATTCATACTTAAAATTACCATATGGAGACTACAGCTGCACAAAATAAAATAAAAGCTCTCCAGGAAAGCTGTTTTCTTCTCAGGTTAAGGTTTGAAAGAGGCTTGGTTTTTTGTTTTAAATTGAAAGCCTGGTAAAATACAAATGTTTAGTTTAGTTTTGGAATGAAAATCAGGTAGAAACAAGCAAGGCCTCCTGCGATAGAATGATTACAAGTGAAGGTGATCCTACCAAAACAATTCTCCCTTTGACTGACATCCACAGGCAGTCCTCTACTTGCAACCATTTGTTTAGTGACCATTTGACATGATAGTGGCATTGAAAAAAGTGATTTTTAACCCTTTTTTACACTTAAGACTGCTGTACTATCCCCATGGTCATATGTTCAAGATTCAGATGCTTGGTAATTGGCATGTATTTATCATGGTTGCTGTCCCCCAGGCTCATGCGACCATCTTCTGATAAGAAGTTAATGAGGAAGCCATACTCACTTAACTGTTTTATTAACTTAACAGCTGCAGTGATCACTTAATGACTGTGGCAAGAAAGCTCATAAAATGGAGCAAAACTCACTTAACAACTGTCTTGCTGGAAATTTTGGGCTCAGTTTTTGTCATAAATCAAGAATTATCTGTAATGTAATTCTCATAAAATATCAGGTAAGAATATTCGTTGATTTTTCTCAATCTGATCAGGCAATCAAGAGATGTTTCATGTGTCACCAAAGTGGCTTTCTCGTCCTCCTTCCCCTCTCCCTGCTGCTGCCAGATCTCTGTTGGAATGAACTTATACTGCATGACTTTTTTTCTCCAAATATTCAAAATATTCATATTTCTTCAAATATTCTTTATATATCTGGAAATAATTGTATTCTTTACCAACTCGGGTTTTCTACCAAAGTTTCAAGTTCCTTAATCTGAATGAGGGTACCATGAAAGAAGAGAAATCACCTTTGATCACTGCCAAAATCCAAACATGATATGAGCTCTCTGAAGAATAGAAGCACCATGTAGCAGCCATACATTTTGAGAATGAAGAAGACCAGCCCCACTATAAATTTAAAAAATGTGTTGCTTTGAAGGTTGGGGATACAGATGGCCTTACTTGTCCTTTAGCCAGCTTTCTGGAGATGATTCTTGGTGGGGGCCAAGAAAAATAAATAATTCAAAATCAGGACAAAAGCAAAAATTGATTCCATTTAAATGTAATATTAACTAAATATAAATACTGCCCATCGTTTGCTTCATATGAATTATTACAGCTTGATGGACATATTTGTACGACAAAATCCAATGCATTCAGGGCTTCATGCAGCTTTTCAGTCACAGATTGTAGATCTCTGATGCACTTCTTCCAGCCATTTTTACAGTAATTTCTTCATTATCAAGAATGACACATAAAATAATGTCTTACAGCATTAAGTTGCTAATACTAAATAATGGTTTTTTTAACCTCCTAGTTTCCCAAGTCCTTATATGTCTCTTCACAAAAGTTGCAACAGATACAAATATAATAACTTATTTCTCTTTTTATCCAATTGAACACAAAGGTCATTAGGATCACAGAAAGCACACAAGATATTTTCTCTTTCTTCTCTTGTATCTGCTCTATTTTCCCCTGATTGGAAGACTAAATATATTTAGGTTTTTCTCTTCGTCAGCCTGATTTCTATAGGGTCTTCCTATCCTTTCCCATTTAATCAGTTCTAGCTTAACCACTGTCCCTCTCTCTATATATATATATTTTAAAAAGAGCCCATTGTTTATTAATCAACATTTCATTGTTCTTTCACACACTTAATGCACACTTTTCACTCACCAAAACTCCCAACTTAACATGAGCAAAATTTAAGTACCATGGGAAAGAAATGTATCAGTTAAATACATATGTGCATTTTGCCCTATTTCAAATCAGTGATTTTCTTTATGCCAGCGAACTGTTATGGAAACCCTTAGTACAACCGTTTCATCAGAAATAAGAGGCAGCAGCCATTGATTCAGATAAAGGGGTATTCTTCAGGCTATTTACTTGAGAAAGTAAAGTATAGCAGGCAAATCAGATAACAAGATTTGAGCCAACAACGTTGGAAAACACTATTTTCAATTTGTTATAGGAAAATGTGGATATTTCATGTAGGCTGAAGGTGGGTAGAAGATAACTTCATCCATTCTTCCCTCTAGGAATGCTTGGTGATCCATATTAAGGTCAATGGGGATATTGCCTTAATGGGTTTGCTTAAAACACTTTAAAGGTTTTTAACTCACTTGAAGTTGGATGGATTCATCCTGTCTCCAGTTCAAAATCCTTCACAGATTACTAGCTAGAATATGCAGTAAAGTATTCTCGAAAGGGCAAGAAATCATGTTAAATGTCAAAAAAGGGAGCTAAAGGTCAGTGTGGTGTAATGATTTTAAACGAGTGAAACTGATGAGTTCTGTCAAGTGTCCTTCTAGCCCAAGTGATGCAAAAACTGTATAAAACCTGATTTTTACCAGCTCTTTAAAAAGTGGTGAAACTTGTTCATCCATCCTTATCAAATTGCTTCAGCATGTATTATTTGCTTCTAATTTTAAAAATAATTTAAATCTACATTATTGTCTCCATCTGTCATCATGTGCATCATTTTCCCTGTCCCTGTCTCTTTCTCTCTGTGTGCATTTGACTGGTAGAACATTAGACATTGTCATCCTAGAAATTGGGGTTGGATGAAGATCTTAATTAAATTGCACTTGAAAAGAATTTTGGGGAATGCTGCAGAAGTGGCTTGACTAACAAACATATAATTTGAAAACCTCTGAACTTATTTGTATAAAAAATGTTATTTTTATGCCGATGCATCCACTTACAATTTAACTTTTCTGCAGCTGTCATGCCATTCTGAAAAAGTCACTGTACTTTTTGATATTCACGATTTATGTAAACAGGAGAGCAAAGCTCCAAGTATCTTGATTTGACAGCACAGAATCCAGTGTGATTCAGAAACAGCTGCTATCTAGAGCACGGGTGTCAAACTCTCAAAGTCAAGTTGCCCTCACATGACATTTCATGAGGTTTTCCCCCCCTTTATGGAGCTGGGGTGGACATGGCGTACACATGACACATCCGACTGGTGGGCTGCCAGTTTGACACCCTTAGTCTAGAGTAGCTGACTGACAGTATTCTGGGGAATTCTGGAAGCTGAAGTCCACATATCTTAAAGTTGCCAAGGTTGAAAAATATTCTTCTGGAATTATGCATGCTGAATGTTCTTTACAGAATAACAGAGTCTGGAAGAACCTTGGAGGTCTTGCTATGGGTCCAAATATAAAGTAAGTTGGTTGATACTTGCTGATATTTGGTACATAAATAAGGAAATAGACAGCAACAAATATCTTTTCCAATATTATCACAGTCTTTCCTAATAAAGTTGATGAGGATAAAGATATAATATAATAAACTATATTTTGCTAAGTCATTCCATTGATTCATTTTATCCTGAGGGATTGACACAAGAATTAAGTCATATGATATGTGAAATTTAACCAACTGATTTTAGGCTGGAGTTATGCTAACCATGGAATTAAATCTAATGCTCTCAGTATAAAAAGCAACTGCTACGCTACTAAACTTGGTGCAAGGGCTTAATGTGTTGCTTTACAACAATCATGCAAGGAAAGCCTGTACATTTTCAAAAGAGAAGACAAGTTACATTGAGATAAAATATCTTGCTTGAAACCAATCATTTAATAACAGACGGGGTTTCCAGTGCCAAACTTGCTGATTCATATCTCAGTCTCTTCCAGCAGCATATCTCTTGGGCTGTCATTGATTCCTGCATTATTGTTGAACCTCTGAGAATATAGCTTTTTTAATTATTCCATACACTGAATTAAATGGATAAAAAAAGAAAAAAAGCAATAGGTAGCCAAGATGGTGCATTATAGTATTTAAGGTGTGGAACTGATTTATTGGAGATCCAGATTAAGGTTTATCTTTAGTCATGGAAGACACTTGTTGACTTTGGGGCAAACACTCTTATGTGTACTTACTAACAGTAAATGGAATAAATGTTAAGCTCATTATATTGTTTATTTATCATGGTTAGTAACCAAGTGTGTGTCTATCCCAATTTGAGAAATGAGAAAGAAGTCATAATTACTGGAAGATTACTGCTAAATAATAGCAAATGAATGGCAACGCAAATGTTTTAAAAGAGGGATAAGAAAAGATTGTTAGTCCAGAAAAATATGAAAATCTACCTCCATATTTATTTTACTTCTACTGAAATTTTAAATACCTAGGAGAGTTGACTTACTTTTAATTCATTTGAATGGGGCTACATCATGACTATTCTGAATATGGCTTAAGAATAATATGGCAGGCAAAGAAGGTTCACATGTGAAGGTTCAATTTAATTGATTTATTGCTAAAAACCTATGCATAGGAATCTTCTCCACTAATGGCCAACATCTGAGTTAGATAAGGGCCAAAGAGTGCTGGACTTTGTGGCTACATAGATATTCTAGGTGGATCCCTCTTTTCATCTCTCCCCTGGCTCTGCCAGTACTTCTTCTACATCTATGCTTTATTTCAGTGAGATCATTGTAGTATGGTATTATCAAAACCCTTTCATTATCCAAGATTTCAGACAAGAGTCTTTTCTAGCCTTCCAGACAATGATGGGATTTATATATACAAAGAGATGTAGTATCTTTGAGCCACAATCATTTACCAGGTCTAGCTAGGATGAACATATTTAACAGATTAACAGAGTTGGAAGGGACCTTGTAGGTCATCTAGTCCAACCCCCCCCCCCAAGCAAGAGAGCCTACACCATTTCTGATAAATGGCAGTCCAGTCTCTTCTTGAAAGATTCCAGTGATGAAGCTCCCACAACTTCTGAAGACAAGTTGTTCCATTGGTTGATTATTCTCACTGTCAGAAAATTTCTGCTTACTTCTAGGTTGAATCTCTCCTTGATCAGCTTCCATCCATTATTCCTTATCTGCCTTCAGTTGCCTTGGAAATAGGTTGACCCCCTCCTCTCTGTGACAGCCCCTCAAATACTGGAACACTATTATGCTATTATGTCTCCTCTGGTCCTTCTCTTCACTAAACTAGCCATACTGAGTACTTCTATAATTTGTTCCAATTAATAAGATAAATTGCTTTTTTTGGCCAGATCTTCTTATAGGCAAAGCCTGGTAAGAATGCTATCCTAGTGCCATGGGTGTATTACCTGAAAAACTGCTGAATTTGTACAGTGTGGTAGAAGAACAATGCTTATCTGCTATTAAAAACCAAAGGGAGGTTTTTAATAGTAGGGGAGAGAATGGCAAAACATTATAACATAACCAATACTTTAAGGGTCATTGACATCAACGAGACTTGTAGATGGATAGTAGGATGGAATTAATATTTTTCCTCATTATACAAGTGCTGATTGAGTATTGGTATCCCTTGAACTTCAGTTTGTAATAAAGCAAAAACCATGAGTTGTAACTCTTCTAATAAACCCTAATATAATTAGTGGTTATGTTCTTTTGTTTTCAAAGTTCCACTGCCATAAATAAGTAGTGGACTTAAAAGCACGCTTTAACAAACCTATTACAAGTTACCGTATCTTTATTTTATTTTTGCTAGTAGGCATGTAAGTGATTTAGGCTATGTCATTATCATGTTAATTAAGTTAAGGTAGATGGCTCCTATGCTTTGCCTGCAGGAATAAACTTTTAAAAGCAAGCAGATCTGGATAAAATCTAACCTAAGCAGACCTAATTTGACAAGCACACTGGGCAAGTGGCCTACTCAGTTTGCACTCCAAGCCACTTAAATTTCAAATCTGATTTCAATTAGAAACCTCTAGAAAACCTTTAAGGATGGGAAGCTTCTGTTTCATTCCACCTTATATATACTGTATATAAAAAAAATTCAAAGCTTTTGTCATCTGGTACACTTGTGGAGCATTTGAAGTTTCTGCATTCCTGGGACCATTACAGTAAAATGGAGGATCGGTAGCTATATTTTAGTTTTGGAATTAAAATGAAAACATCCGTTCCTTCATGGACCTGAAGGCAAGCCACAGTTTTAGAAAACCTATATTTGTACTAGCCATGTGGGGGGCAGGACAGCTCAGTGGCTAAGATTCTGATTCTCAAACCCTAAGATTCTGATTCTCAAACCCTGAGCACCACATGATAAGGTGAGCTACCAGTATTCAACCCAGGTCTTGCGCACCCAACAGTTTGAAAGGATGGAAGTGACAGTAGATAAATAGGTACTGCTTTGGCAGGAAGGTTACTGCATTCTGTATTTTCACACTGGCCACCTGATGTATGGAAACATTTTTCAGACAACACAGGCTCCCTTGGCTGAAAATTGGAGATGAGCACTGCCCTCTTGAGTCAGTCAGAACTGTAAGGGGAAACCTTTAAACCTGTATTAGTCATGTAGTAGTTGCACTAAGTATTGCATTAGGGAGGCTCAGTCCAAGAAACTTACCGGTGACTATGGACCAGTTAAGGTCTACCTCTAAAGTTCATTGGGAAAGTAAGAGAAATAGAATGTTAGATGGGTCACCATAAGGTCTTGGAGGAAATACATTAACAAAATACAGTATTTAATAGGAGCTACCTAAACCTGAAGCTTCTGGACCAGTTAATTCCCTCCTCCCCCCAAAAAAATTAGATATGAGAGTTGGCACTGTATTACAATTTTTCAAAAAAAATAACATAGTCTAAGGGTGAACTGTAAATACAAAAATCAAGTATAGGCATTGCTCACATATGGTAGTCCATACTGTTGTACGTGTTGGGTTAAACTAGAAATCTACAGGATCCACCACAAGTAGATTTGCAACTAAAAAAAACCATGTAAAATAATTCATATATCTGTCTCCATAGCTGAAAATTTGGAAACAACGATTTTGCATTGTGGGTATGCATGAAATGCATATTTTTTGTTTTGTTTTGAACCCACATAAAAATCAAATCTCAGTTATGGAAAACAGAATATTTTGGGTTATTTGGACAATATTTGACCAAAACAAAATCTGAGTGACTTTACAGGATAATAATATAAGTTGATGCCATCAACCTATCCCTTTCTTATTTAGAATCTTTGAGCACAAAATATCACACTGACCCATATATCTTATTCTTCACTCTTTCCTCAGCTACTGGTATCATTGATGATGGTCCAACATAGGGTATTTTACTGGCTTGCTTGCCTGCCCAAATCTTCCCAATGACCTACTGACAATGTCCTCAGTTTCTGTTTGCTTGTATTCTCTTCACATCCTCATCACTGCTATCCAGAAAACTCTGGTTCAGTCCATATCAGGAAGAAAACTATAATTTTTATTCCATATGTGGACCAAAGTGCAACTAGTATTTTAGTTTGAGTACAGAATATCTAAAACTCTACTTTCTACTCTCTTACCAATACCATAGCACACATGGAAAATTATATCCCCCACATTCCTTTCATAAATCTGGGCTGATGTACTATATGTGGTTGTTTTCTTTCCAGGACCCTCTTCAAGAAAATCTTATTTACATGTTCATGATGTCAGAGGATCTCTAATTGCCTTGAGTGAGGCAGGTTTCCTCGCTTTAAGATACTAGCAAAATATATCCAAATGGATTATATACTGGTAGAGAAATTTCTTGTCCAAGAAAGTGACAACTTATAATGAATGCCCTTAAATTATTTCAAAAAATGAATTTAAAATGAATGTCATTTTTGAAAGTTATTTGTGTTGCGGCAAGTGTTTCATTAAACTCATCTCTGTTCGTTTCCATTTCTGCCCATTGTAAGCCATCTTATCTGTTGTTCTTGCTTTTGAAAATAATGCTGACATTTGCATAAATCTTGCACATTTCAGCCAACATTTAGAAAGCAGCTTTGCCTAATATTATAGAATAGAATTGGAAAGCACAATAGAATCTAGTCCTACCTTCTGCCCAGGGGAAAACTTCTTAGTCTATCTCAGATGGCTGCCCAATCTTTTCTTGAAAACCTCTGATGATGAGCACCCAGGACTTCAGGACAGGATATTCCCTTGCATAATAGCTACTATATATTAAAAAAAGTCCTCCTAATTTCAATTTTTGGATTTTTCTCTGTAAACCTCTTATTATTAGTTTTTGTCTTATTGTTAGGTGCTCTAGAAAATGAATCTATTCCTCTTCTTGGTGACATTCTTACATATATTGTAAATTATTATCATGTCTTCTTGAACCTCTCTTCTTTAGGTTAAATATGCTAATTTCCTCCAGCCGTTTGTAGAGTTTAGTCTCTCAGCTTTTTACTATCACTGCTGCTTTTCTCTGCAAGATACATTTTATTACATTATTTTTACCAAACTAAATATACTTTTCTGCTTTCTGACTTTCAATATTTGATATTGCAGTGGATCAGTGAACTGCTATTGAGAAATTTGGAGTTTGAATTTTACTTCTAAAGTTACTTCTAAAATGAAAAAAAATGGAGATGCAGATACATTAAATTGAAAATGTTATTTTGCACTCTTTGCATGAAATCATTTAATATCATATTATTAATAAAATTACATGCTATAATAGCTTTTCATCCTGATATATGGAAAAAGAATTTCTACTTTAAGAAATCCTAATACATAACTTGGAGATTTGGAAATGAGGTAAATAACTTAGTTCCTGACCATCTCTTCTTTTCCCTTAGCCAAACTTGATAAATGTGGTAATTCAAAGAGTGGATAGTTCCATTTGGGGCAGGAGATGCTGATCAGATGGCTTACCAATTTTGAGATGCTGCATGGTTTGGACCCTTTTCTCCTGTAGCTTTATGTTTATATTAAGCTACTGTGATAGACCATATGTTAGTGTAAGTGTAGTATCACGATACCCAGTTGATGGTTCTCAGTTGTGCTTTACTACCCTTGGCTTGCTAATAATGCTATAGAAGTCTTGTTATCTTGAGGCTTTGGCTGTCTGGACAAGATTAAAAGGGTGAAATTGAACCTGAAGCAATTTTTCATATTCTTGCTTATGGTTTTATTCTAGAATTCGGCTCATTGGGAGCTTCGATTTTTCTAAGATGTGGCAGAGTTGGCAATAGTGAGCATGTCTCAGTATGCTCAAGTAATATCCTTGCTTCACAAGTTGCACTGATTTCCACTATATCCTTGAGCCAAGGTGGTGCAGTGGTTAGAGTGCAGTACTGCAGGGTAGTTCTAGTGATTGCTGGCTGCCTGCAATTTGGCAGTTCAAATCTCACCAGGCTCAAGGTTCACTCAGCCTTCCAGCCTTCCCAGATGAGTAAAATAAGGACCCAAATTGTTGGGGGCAGTATGACTCTGTAAACTGTTTAGAGAAGGCTGTAAAGCTCTGTAAAACAGTATATAAATCTATGTGCTATTGCTATTATGCTTCTTGGTGTGATTCAAGGTGCTGATTATAACCTACAAAGCATACATGATATAGGGACTGATTATATGAAGGACTGCCTAACTCCCATGATTTCTACCTGGTTGGGAAGAGCTGACAAAAATAAATGCACTCCAGCTCCCTCTCCTCCCTCCCCCCCCAATCAAACAATACCATCTATCAAGGACCCAGGAAACCAAAGCCTTAATTTTCAAATGTAATCATCCCATGTTTTTTGATACATAATTGTGATTTTTCATAAGTATATTTAAAATTTTAAGTTCATTTCTATTTTTTTCCACCATGAAGCTCTCTAGCAGTTTATTAATGCCTGAATCATCATAATACTTTAAAAATATGGAAATTTCATTAGCAAAGTGGGAACTGTATAATTATAGATTGCATTCATAATGCAAATGTTGGATGATACCAGTTTCTGAAGTTGACCTTGTTCGTCTTTTGTTCTTTTCTCTTTAATGATGCATGCTCTTATTTTGTTGTTTATACAAATCTGGTGTGCTGTCTTTAGGTAGAATATGCTTTGGATAGGATAATAGCCATGGCATTAATAATGATTACTGAAATAATCCTATTTTGTGAAACTTCAGTGTTGTTTTTTTTAAAAGCTGTCCCATTATTGCTTAATCCTAGTAAGTCTTAACTTTCTCTTAGTTTTCTCTTCCTAAAAATAGCATTTATCAACATAGGCTTTTAAATTTCTAAGTACAAAATCATGCTTTAATTGGAAACTTTGGAAGTACCATTGCCTGTTTCTTTCGAATCATCTGATTTGACTGCTTGTTTGTTTGCATTTTGTTAGAAGTGACTTTGTAAAAAATACAATGATGAGTCCTATCTATGATGTTTCATGGGACATTTCATATACTGTCTTTATTTAATTGTAGCTAGATATTTATTTCCCAAATAAATTAAATCATGATGGATAAGCTATATGCGATAGCGCAGTGGTTAGGATGCAGTATTGCTGTTTGATCCTGACAGGCTCAAGGTTCATTCAGTCTTCCATTCTTCTGAGGTCAGCAAAATGAGTACCCAGATTGTTGGGGCAATATGTTGATTCTGTAAACCACTTAGAGCATAGGTGTCAAACTCCATTGTGTCACATGATGCATTGTGATGTATCATGACATTTTTTGACTTTGTGGAGCTGGGGTGGGTATGACCTGCACATGACTAATCTGGCCCATGAGCCTCTAGTTTCACAGGCCTGATTTAGAGAATGACATAAAGCACTATGAAGTAATATATAGGCAGGGATGGGATCTGACAGGGTTAACTACCAGTTCGGTCATTTACGAGGTT
>JANHFN010009047.1:196985-207248 GCA_032468175.1 Toxicocalamus goodenoughensis | reverse complement strand
TTGTATTGTATTGTATTGTATTGTATTGTATTGTATTGTATTGTATTGTATTGTATTGTATTGTATTGTATTATATTTTTATTATTTCCTGCCATTATTATTTTTTACAAACAACTCAAGGTGGTCAACATATTCTACATACCATTCT
This sequence comes from Toxicocalamus goodenoughensis, assembly GCA_032468175.1. NCBI lineage: Eukaryota > Metazoa > Chordata > Lepidosauria > Squamata > Elapidae > Toxicocalamus > Toxicocalamus goodenoughensis. The sequence goes on along the minus strand of JANHFN010009047.1, from coordinate 207,100 downwards.
CCTCTGATTTTCTCCACAATAATCACTGTAGGGATAGATTGAGCTGAGACAGAGTGACTGGCTCAAAGTTACTGTTTATTTTCTTTCAGAGGCTTCAGAAACTGTGGAAATTTCATTTCACAATTTTTGAAAGTCATACATTTCACTATGAATCTTTATAGCAGGGTAAAATTTCTAACTTTCATAAGATCTTGCCCAGGACATGATAATATCTTGCTACTTTGGGGGAAAGTGAAATGGCAGTAGGACTGGACAAATGATGAAACGAATACTACATTGCCTAAAAATTAGGAGGATATTTTACATATTAATATTTAAGTATCCCTTTAGGACAGTATGGTCGTTTAGTGGTGAAGATATAGCCTCCCACTCATAAGATTGAGATTTGACTCCAAGGTAGTGGCAAATGCTTTTCTCTTAGGATGCAAAGAAAAATACTGTATATGCTGTGAACTCTGCATAGGCATCAGGATGGGCATCTAGCCAGCAAATGCTCAGCTTCATTCATATAAGCAGAACTCATATAAATTATCTCTATAACCATACCATGTACCACGTACAAGATAACAGTTTGCAGAAAATCAAGAAGCAAGAACTCACAAGAAACCTAGAATTGAAAAGCTTGCTTATTAGAGAAAGTTCTAAAAATTCAGATCACATTGGCTCTGTTTACTGCCAGAGAGAGAATCACCCAATGCTTAGCTATTAATGAAAAAACAACTAATGATTAAATATTTTTTTCTTCTGACATTTGAATCTATTAGTTGGTGACAGATGCTAGTTTTCTGGGGAAAAACTGGCACTTTGAAAGTTGCAGATGTTTACTAAAATTTAATATCTGCCTTAATGCATATTTCCATCGTTAAATTCTAGATTTTAAAAAGGAACATGCTGGTAATGTAAGCAGGAAAAGGAAAATAAGCTTTCCAAAGAAGTTTCTTTTCATACAATCAATAGTTTTCTCTAAATAACAATTCTAATAAACAGGCAATTTTCATAATTCTGCATTACAGATAGCAAAAACTCAGAGGGTTATGTTTTATGAAGCTAGTTACAAGTTGTACAATCCTAAAAAAAGAGCTTGTAAAAATTGGTGTACATTTCCCAGAGAGAATATCCAGTAATTATGTATTGGGAAAGGAGGTAGCAAGCTAGAAACTCTACATGAAAATTATAATTGCTTTTTAATGAATTTACAATGCAGTCCATTGTTCAGTTTTGTCTTTTTTCTTAACTATTGTTGTGCAGTCAGCTATCAGTCTAACAAATTCTAGGCAGTTTCCAGAATTTACAGAGTAATATTACACACACACACACACAAATATAATTAAAATAATAAAAGCTACACTCTATCCCTTAAATTAGGTATTAAATTAATAAACTAAAGTATCTTTAGCAGAGTCCCTTGGATGATAATCCCTAGAGTTTTTGCTGCTTCTGTAGGATCCCATGTTTGGGACAATCTTTTCTGAGGCAAACTATTCCAAAGAAGGAATCTGTTACTGAGAATACCTGCTCTTGGCTTTTCCTCCTGGATCCTGGAAGGTGGGAAGTTTAGCAGGCAGTCCCTGATTTTCCCAATAGAAGTAGCTATTGGGAAAGAACCCTAGACTACATAGGATTTTATAGGTAGTGGCCAGCAATTTTAATTGTACTTGAAAACCTACTGGTAACCAATGCAGCTCCTATAGAAACATATAGCATTTTTTTTATTCAGATACTATTAGTTTTCCTATGTAATTCCACCCGGCAACATGAAAGGAGAGACTACAACCAATCTTCTGGCTGCTTTTATTAGCCAGGTGAGACAGGAGGTGCTACAATTGGCAAAGGTGCTACAATTGGCAGAGGTGCTACAATTGGCAGAGCAAATATCACACTATGTTCACTTTCTTGAAATCCATGGGTTTGAAGTTTCCTGGATGACAGCACAAAGGATCACTCTTATCATCTCAGTAGCTTCTGTCCATCTGACTTGCAATTTGGAATGAATGAATGTGGTTTCTCCCCCCCCCTCCCCCATGAAATGTTCTGTCAGATAAATAAAGCTTACAGTGACTGGATCTTCCAGCCCAATCCTCTCCCAAAAGGGTCAAAGTCAATCTAAGGGTGCAGCTGGTCAACATGTGAATAAAATTAGGTGTTGTTGCCCTTTTTGTCACAGAATAAGTTTGGATCTGGGTTCTTATTCTTGTTTGGTCATATTTGCCTTTTTTTCTGCTTGCATTAAGTAAGTACCCGCGAAAACTTAAGAAAACAAATATATATATATATATGTGTGTGTGTGTGTGTATGTATATATATTTGTTTTCTGAGGTTTTCGCGGGTATTTGTATGTGGATCTTTGGTTATTCAGGTTGTATACATGTATATGTATATATGTTTTCTTAAGTTTTCGCGGGTACTTACATGTTCTATTACATGTGTGCTATTCCACTTTGGGCATTATCCCACGTCATTGTAGTATATATATATATGTATGTATGCATATATGCGTATATGTGTATATAAAAAATATACAGGTATATGACTTATGACCACTCATTTAACAAACATTCACTTATGATGTTAACGTGATAACTGGTCCTCACACTTTTGACTTTCACAGTGTCCCCATGGTCAAAATTCAGGCACTTGGCAACCAGCAAGTATTTATGCTAGTTGCAGTGTCTTTAAGTCATGTTATTGCCATTTGTGATCTCCACAGGTGGCTTCTGGCAAGCGAATTCAATGGGGAAAGCTGGATCCACTTAATGACAATAGGGATTCATTTAATGACTGGTGATTCACTTACCTAAATTAATAGATGTTAAATTAATATACTACATAACATTGCCGCACTTACAATATTTTGAGTTAAAATATGATGAAGTCTGCCAATAACCATTTTTACCCACACATTATGTTACAGCTAGAGAAAAAGTGATACGTGTTCCTGTCTGAATTTATATGTTATTAGCTCAATCTTTGAATAGCTCTAGTCTGAATTTAGATTTCTCAATCCCAGAAACACAATAGATACTTCTCTCTTTTCTTGGGGACAGAGAGCAGGAGTTTAGAGGGAATAAGAATAAAATTTTGGCAGACATTTATGCCATTGTATATAATTTGTATGGATGTTGCTATTTTTCCTCCATCTGTAAAGAAAATGGCTGTTTTGGCTATTGGGTCTTAGTCTTTCTACTAATGTGTAATTTCTTACCAAAGAGTTATCCCTATTCATAAGCAAAACGAGATATTTCCTTACCTTAAGCACATGAGTGTAGGGTGGTGTTAGGAATTAGTGAGGCAAACAGTACCTGTTCTCAGAGTAGTAAGAATATTATATGTTATAAACCCTAGCTGAGCTCTACATCCTTGAAGAAAAAAAAAGAAGCAAATACTATTAACTCAACAAGTCAAGAGTAAAACCTCTAGAATTTAATCTCAGAAAAATGAACACACACACACACACACACACACACACACAGGGTGATTACAGTATAGTGCAGTAGTTATAACTTCTAACGTTTATCTTGTTTGCAATAAAGTGTCAAAACTAACTGAGCTGTGTCCAGAAGATTTTTTCCAGATAAGCCTATTTCAGAACAAGGGGACAAGAGTCTGAGGAGCCATGATTTATGGCCATGTCTGGCATGAAGCTTGACAGATTGAAACTGACTGAAATCCTCTATAGGCCTGTAAATTAGCTTGCTATTCTCCAGGTTAGGAGAATGGAAAAGGATTCCATGAGAAATCTGTGGATTAGGTTCCTACTAATCATCCTGTAAAGTGTACACAGGAAGATTGCTTCCATAGAGAACAGAAAAACAGAGAAACATTAACAAGTGATTCTCTTCTATTTTGTAAAGAAGTGGAAGAGCTTGCCTAAAGGAATTAATGATTGCTGTTTGGCCACATTCTAGAGGTGGAATAGAAATAGAGTTGAAAGATTTCTTATTTATGCTGGAGCCCATTTTTGTTCCCGGAAGATGGGCTTCAGCACAAGACTGAAAGCTCGGAAGAATGAACCTCTGATCCTGGTGACTGACCCAGATTATCCTGGGACACATCTATTTGCCTTCATTTGTGAGAGATTGTATCATTACCTTAAATCTTTCTCAACCTTGATAAATTTAAGAGGTGTGGACTTCAACTCCCATGCTGACTGGCAAATCCTAGGAATTGAAGTCCATACATCTTAAAGTAGTATAGCTTGAGAAATACTAATTTAATCCAAAACCCTGGACCAAGTTTCACTGTTGCCTATCACTTACTTGCTCAATTCACCTCAATATACATAGCCATTAGATGATATTAAATTGAGACCCCCACCCTGGCCTATTTTTTCATGTTTCTCCTATTTTCTTTGCCTTTATTACAAATTCAGTTCTAAAGACATTGCTTTTTTGCTTGGCTTATTGTATACACTTACCATGTTTTTAATCAGAGAATTTGTAGACTTTGCATCCCGTTTATTTTAAACAACATACAGAAATGTTATTAAAACATTTTTAACTTAAAAACAAATATATAAATAAACATATACTGTAGTTAAATCAGAAAGCTTGAGTTTCTGGTGATTCTGTAGATGTAAACATGCAGTTGAACAGATGCTATTTGTCATTACCTTGCTTGGAGATTGTTTTTCAGATTATTTACATATCAATAGCTTTTGAATTTTCTGGTGCTACAAATACTAACAAGTCCCAATTCTTATTTTAAAGCCCAAATAAGGTCCATTAGATGCAGCCAATAGATGAGCAAACTATGTTTTTCTTTTTGTTTTACACTAGCCATTTTAAGAGCATCCTCACATTCTTAAATGAATTGATTCCAGCGGAATAATTGGGGGGGAGAGAAAATCTCCATATTTTCCCCAAATATTTTAACCATGTATTCATTCATTCATTTATTCATTTGAAAATAAAAAGAGAGCAAGAGAAAAAAAAAGGAAATGACTTTGTAATAATATATGCCTTTGAGGCAGAATAATTGTTTTAAAGGTCTACCATTGTGAGTGACATATTATATGATTATAGCAGGGATTTAAGCCCAATTGTTTCTATGAGACAGTACAATTGCAAATTAAATGAAGTATAATTTACTGAGTTAATCACTAATTACAGAATATTATGAAATCCTCTGGGCACATAATTACTACAAAACTTTCCCATTTTTATGACTTTCTCACATAATCATAATGTAACTTCTTGGGCATTTTACCCTATAAAATGAGGTAATGATTGTGTGGATGTGATGGGGAAATTAAGAATGAGCAGTGAAGTGACCAAGTGTGATGGTACTAAATTGTTTCAGATAATAATGATTAAAAATTAGACAAGTATAGGAAAGAGCATAAAAAGACTTTTTCCACACTGGGAAACAGACATTAAAGGGCTCAAATTTGTCACTGAATTAATATATCTTAACTTTATGGATTCTCTTGAGGTTTGAATTAGTAGGAACCAATCAAGAATGGGAATTTTGGGATACCTGAACCAGTAGAATAACTGAGGGAAAGTGCTGCAGGTTAATAGTTTAGACCTCAAAAGGAAAAAGAAAAATGGAGGTAACTAAAACGGATAAACTTAAGCAAGGAAACAAAAATCTTTTTTTATGAAATCTCCTAAAATGTCTGGCAAGTGAGAGAGTGAAAGAGGAAAGGGTGGGTTAGAATGAGGAAATTAGGAAAAAATGGTCTGGATAGAGAAGGGAAAATGTTTGGGTTCCATTTAAGGACTTTGGAAAGAAGGCAACAGGAATTCACTTCCATACTTTTGACAAGAAAAGAAATTGCCAAGAGCAGGGGTGTCAAACTCGTGGTCCATGGGCCAGATGTGTCACGCGTTGGCTACCCCATTTTAGCAAAGGGGAAAAAGTCACAATACATCATGTGATGACAATGTGACAACACGAGTTTGACACTCCTGACCAAGAGGGCCTATAAGGAGGGGAGGTAAGATGACCACTATGCAATCAAAACCCACCCATTTTTGCATGCATTTACATTCATGAATGGATGTGGTCACCATTTTGATTTTTTTTAAAATCATCTTGTGGATATTCCTGCATATTGTCCATGACTTAAAGAAACGAATATCTTTTCTGAACTATCCCTGAAATCATGTGGGAAGGAGAAAAATCCCTATTTTTTAGCTATACCAAGCACAGAACGTCTGTGTACATCTTGATAAAGTCTCTTCATATACTCTATTGGATTTATAATAAAACAGTCACCAGTGCAAACAGAGCTAAATAATTGAAGATGATGTACTTTCAAAACAGATTCTGAATAAATAGATTTTTTTTCCAGCTGGTTAAGAGATTGCCATATAAAATTCAATGCATGGTAAATCCCACATTAAATTTTCTCCAATTTCAAGCTTACACATATTTATACCCTATACAAACAAAATTCATCTAATAATGTTTACCTAAGGGATAAATATGTATTTCATGGTCTGTTATCAAACCTATTACAGTGTAAAGGCAGAACACAGTATAATGTTTGGAACTGTAGAAAATTCAGAAAAAAAACATGCAAAGCAAAGTCATGGTAAATCTCCAGTGACTTTTATGTATTTTAATCATATATATTCTGATTATCTCTTTCCAATATTGCAGAATTAAAATTTACTTTGGGATTATAATCTGTTTTATAATTATTCAGGAAAAACTATTGAAAGTGATATACTTATATATTGTCAGAAAAAATAATTTATGGTTCCAACTCAAGCTGGGGTTGTGCAGGAATAAATAAAAATCCAGACAATTTTTAAAAGTTTGCCTTTAGGGTCAGCTTCAGAGAAATGGGGTACAGCAGCCATACTTTTATAGGGGAGCTTGTCCAGGGTGTAGAAGTGTCTACGTACTGATTCTAGGGTTTATTCTTGTCAACATGCAGTTCCGCTAGGAGACCTAATTTATATTTAAAAAATCATATCTCCTTCTAGGAAAGATGGCATCAGAGATTCAGGTTCACTGGAAATGTATAACTCCAAGTGAATTGAAATAATAATATTATGCTTGCTTAAGCAATTGTTAACAAAAAGCATTCATTTTTCTTTGTAAAATGTATTGTTGTAATAAGTTACAATCGTTTCAGAATAAAATTGAACCTATTGTGACATTGACAGAGCTGGCAAAAAGTAGAGCCTTTAAGGCAAAGAAAGTAAGTCTTTAAAAACCTCTTATATTTGCAAGAAAAAATGCTTTCTATAGAGATGTTCAGAGAAGAAAAGAACAGCAGCAAATATTTAATTAAGAAAACCCTGCTTGAGCTAGAGTATTCTGGTAGCAGCTGCTTAAACAGAGTTCTGATTTTTAAATAAGGTGTAAAAATGTCAGCTGCAAGGGAAAAAACCAGAGCAATGAAAGAGTTCAGTGACCATGTGATGTATTAGCAAACTGAAAATGCTATCCTCTAGTCTGCTGCCCATATAAGAGACTTCAGGATGTTTATATATGACTTGGCCTTACAATTGGAAACAATAACTGAAGCTGATTGCATTTAGCATACTACCTTTTTGATTCTTGACAAATGTATATTTTCTTTTAAGTACATTGAGCATATGCATCAAGACAAAGTCCTTGTGTGTCCAATCTCATTTGGCCAATAAAGAATTCTATTCTATTCTATTTTTGAGAAGCAATGAGAGTGAGAAGTGACCAAATAATGCTAGAAAAATATTTTGACATTTTATTTTGTATTTGTTATTGATAAGGGAAATTATACGTTCTAGACAGTTCTTACAATCTGGAGAACATTAGAGTATAAGAAAAGCCCTGAGAATGGATCAGGCCTTAGACTTATCTAATCCAGCATTATATGTGTCTGTTACCAACTTCATCTTCATGCATTTGGGAAACTCAGAAGTGTGGAATGGAGAACCACTATTTCTACTTTTTTCCCCTAGTAACCAATACAGGTAGTCCTAAATTTACAACCATCCATTCAGTGAGCATTTGAAGTTGCAACGGCACTGGAAAAAGTGAATTATGACCAGTTTTTACATTTATGACCATTGCAACATCCCCATGGTCATGTGATCAAATATCAGGCACTTTACAACTGGCCTGTATTTATGACTATTGAACTGTCCTGGAATCATGTGATCAAAGTCAATGAGGGAAGCTTAACAACCACATGATTCACTTAACAACTACAGTGATTCACTTAACAACTGTAGCAAAGAGGTTGTAAAATGGAACACAGCTCACTTAACAGCCATTGAAATTTTAGTTTCCATTATTTAAGGCATGCTGACTGTGATTCAGGGAAGTAAAAAACAGCCATCAATATTAAAAGCCATTTATAGTCCGATTCTCCATAAATTCGTCCAATTTAGGACAAAGTCAAATTTGTTGTTACATACTTTACATACTTTGTAAAGATATTTTGGTTACTTTAATATAATTTAGATGTGCTTGGTAGGAATTACATAGATATCATAACTTGTTGACATTTTGTTTGGTTCATTTTCTTTTAGCTACGTTTAACTCAAATGGTGGCAAATCCATTGTAAATATGTGTTGTGTTAAAAAGTACCTCACTCTGTTGGTTCCAGCACTTAATTCTAATGGATCAGCTTTAACATTGTGAAAAGGGTAGAGAAGATTTCTATCTACCTGTTATCCAACCGTACATTATATATTTCTAACCGTATGAACAGTGCATATTTCTCTTATGTTTCATCTTTTGTTCAAATCATCCAACACCCTCAATTGCTATAGTCTCTTCTAAGGGTGGTGGTGGGGGACATTTACTTTATTTGTTTCATTTCTTCTTCTCTTTGTATTACTTTTTATTTAATTTGTATCTTGCCTTTATTATTCAACACACCTTCCCTCCTCCTATTTCACACACAGCAACAACCCTGTGAAAGGAGTTGGACTGAGAGAGTGTGACAGGGCGAAAGTCATCCAACTGGCTTTAATGGCTAAGGTGGGATTTGAACTCATAGTCTCCTGTTTTCTAGTCTGATGCCTTAAACCATAAGAATGAACTGACAAACTACACTTTCAGTTTGGTTGTCCTGTTCGTGCATTTTCTAGCTTTATATTGCATATCCTTTATAAGATGTGTATAATATTTTATAAAAATATTTTATAAAAACTGTATAAAATATTCCACCAAATGTAAACAAAGAATTGTAAACAATGTTCCGCCATAGGTTTGTGTAAAGACCTTACTATATATACAACTCTATTTTTAGCCCCTTCAGCAGCCAACTCTAATTTCAAGATCGCTTTCCTGTCAATCAGTATCACTAAAACTTCAAATTTGAAGTTTTCTGCCAAAATGCACCACTTTACACATGTTCACACATTTTTAGACTTTACCATCCTATTAGATCACATTTTAAATAGTTTGGTATCATCAGCAAATATAGCTTTTTCACTGTTCATACCTAACTCAAGTTGACTTAAGGTAAAGGTAAAGGTTCCCCTCGCACATATGTGCTAGTCGTTTCCAAGCTCTAGGGGTCAGTATTTATCTCCATTACAAAGCTGAAGAGCCATGACTAGGGCTTCAATTTCAACAGCAATCCATGAAGGAACCTACTTTGCACATCCTGTGTAAACAATATTCATTCTCAACCCAATTTCCAGCTTCTGAACTTATTCCCAATCTATAAGAACCATTTTTTTTCTTAATCTTGTAGTACCTGGTGAAAGATTTTGTCACATCTTTTTAAAAATCAAACATACAACAACCTAGTGAAACAAGAGAATAAGAACAGTGTTTTCAAATTGATCAAGCAGAGGATTATATAACCTGTTCTTCTTCAAAATATTCCCCAGTGCTCTAGAAAAAAATCCAAACTAAAAAATTGAGAGGTTATTTATTTATTTGATGACTGTGGTAGTAATAAATTTAAAGAAATCTCCCCTGTATACAAGGCCAGGATTTTTTAAAATAATATATAATACTAATAATTTAATAATACTAAAGAAGAAAGCAAATTCAAAATTGAATACGTCTGACTATAGCAGCAATATGCTGTTGTTAGAGCAGATTACTCCCCTTATTTCAACAAATTTTAGTATTCCATGCTGTCTGTCTTTATCTATCTATCTATCTATCTATCTATCTATCTATCTATCTATCTATCTATCTATCTATCTATCTA
>JANHFN010009047.1:169355-188152 GCA_032468175.1 Toxicocalamus goodenoughensis | reverse complement strand
TCCGTCCTTCGCTCCTTCGTTCCTTCGTTCCTTCGTTCCGTCCTTCGTTCCTTCCTTCCTTCCTTCCTTCCTTCCTTCCTTCCTTCCTTCCTTCCTTCTATATTATTAATAATTGCATTGTCATTGTCAACCAAAATATGATATACTTCAGGTCTGTGGTTATCTACAGCCAACACTTATTAATATTTATGCTTATTAAAATTGACCCAATCAAAGTATCTGAAATGAAGAAGTCAGTGCTGAAGAATAGAAGTTAAAAGTATCTTAGTAAGAAAAAGATGTCAAAACAATTATTGTGTGATCCTCATGGTTCCCATCTGCCTGCACTTTTCTCAAGTTCTGCGAAGAGAGAGAGAGAGACACTCATGTTTTAACTAAGCAGATTAATGTACCTCTATGAGTAGGATGCTTCCCCACCACCACCCCCAATCTTATATCAGCCAATTTTCTGTCTTAGCATTAGGCATCCCATGGTAGCAGGAACCTCTTTTGTCTAATTTGATTGTAGATTGCATTATTAGGCAAAGAGGACAAAGTTGGGTACAAAGAAGTATTGTCCCATAGAGAACACAATTATCAGAAAGCTAAATGTGAGTATTATACAGAAATCTTTTGTTTGTTATGTGTAGGAGAGCATATGAAAAACCTTGCCTTAAATTGTTAAAGTAGCCATGCCTTTTTTCCAGATTTGTGGACCTTCCAGCTAATATTTATTCATTCATAGGGACTTGTTTGTTTAGGATTTGCATAGCTCTAGTGGCTGTGAAAAAATATTTTTTTTGGTGTTGAGTTCTCAGTAAATTAATTACCTTTTCAGAGCTGGTGGTTGAATTATCTTATAAATTGCAAATTTGGATTCCAGATCACCCATTAATTAGAATCATCTCCTCAAATTACATGACCTTGCTTTGACCTTTGCATTTTTTCATCGGAATTCTTAATTTCTGTTAATGGAGGTTTTAGTGGCTTTAATAAACATGAATCATATTTGGCTATAAACAAGATAGGCAAAGCCTGGTTCCATTGCCGGTGTAGATGAAGGGATACCATATGGTGCAGCAAGATACCACATACTCTTTGAGTAGTGAGTTTTCCAGTTCACTAGGTTTAAAGACTTTCTAGCCAGTTCTCTAATATTCATTCCTGTAATTTATAACAAAGTGGTAATTCTATTACGGTCAATTACTCTTCAGGGTCCAATTTCCATTTTTATAGTTTGGTTATGTGAAGATTCACAACACTTTAATTTCTTCAGCATAATAAAAGAATGTAAATCTATGAAATAGATGATTTGCATAGTTGTGAGTCCATCTATTCTGCTTCTGAGGGTGTATGGTTTTGAACAAAGATACTACTGTTTGTCCGTGGTCGGTGGATTCTTTGGAGATATACTAAATCACACCAAGACTTAGATGTAACATCTTCCATTTTAAAAGTGTACAACTGTATATTTTAAATTTTAAGCAGTTTAATTCCAGTGACAGATTTATTCTCAGTTTTTCTGAGTTATATTACAAATCCAGCAAAAATACTTTGTAATTTATAGAGAGTCTGGAAGGATTTTGATATAATTTGATCTAACTTATACTCATTGTGCAATAGCTTTCATACTTCTGGAAGAATGACTTTTATCCTTATATCTTGTTAAAATTATTGTTTTTTAAAAAAATATTTTAGTTTAGAAATCTGTATTTAGGGAGATAATCTGCTTTAAAATATGTACTTAAATAATACTTAAATAAAGTAGGATTTTGGATTCTAAAAATAGATATTCACAAATCAGAACTGAGACATGATGGGAAAGGATTTTATTCTGTTTTACTATACAAATACATAGAATCTTTACTACAGGGCATGCATGCTTAGTTATGAATATTTTTTGTTTGTATCCAAAAATGCACTACCAGGGTTGATCTGAGCCACTAGAAGAATGGCTGTATTTTTTCCTCTAAAATTTTAATGTTCATAAAATTGACAGAACATAATAATGGTCTACACACACACACACCAAAGGCAGCTTATTGAATGCCCCCCCCCCCCCGCTATAAAGAGCCGTTTACTCAGAGAAAGAAAGAGGGAGAGGAAGCCCCATCCAAAATATGGTGGCATTTGGAATTATGATATGGACTAGGTGGGCATTGCAATAATGGGTCCTATGAAACCATGCTATTGAAAACCAAAAAAGAAAATGAAAACATTGGCTTATTAAAGCTGTAACCAGCTGAGCTTGAACTCTGACCTCAGAAAGACAAATATAAGGAATAAGTGCCATAGTAAAGGAATATAGCAAGTCCAAATTATAACTTATTTAAAAATCACATTGTAGTATTCAACTACACTTAAGGTTAGTGGCCCATGCATCATAAACATCAGAACTTCCCATGTGGACAGAAGCACAACTTTTTCTCCTGCAAAAGTTGATAAAGGGCTCTCCTTCCTACTGTTACTGTTATTGTTAGCATTAGTATTAGTATTACCATAGTATTAGTATGTGGCTATCCAGTAGCAAATCCTCAGAATGCAAACTTGTTCCTTAAGGGAGAGTACAATCCCCATTCAGTAAAGGCACATCACCTGAGCCTCAGAGCCCAACCCCAGGAATCAGCAACAACTCTGCCTTGTCCAAATTTCATTTCAGATCATTTTCTCACATCTAGTCCTTTACAATAAGGAGGCTTATGCAGAGGATCTCAAAACATTCAAGAAGGGAAATGTACAAGTGATTTTCATCAGTACATAGAATGCAGTTAAAACCAAACCTTCCTCCTACTCATGCTTCATGTTCATGTAACATGGAAGAGAGAATACAAACTTTGAGACCCCTGAGATAATCCCAAAGAGACCAAACTTACGTTTCTTTGTATCATCTTCTGTTAGGGCACAAACACATAAAAATGGAATAACTTAAAAGTCTTTAAAGAAGGATTCAGATAAACCAGAACAGTTCAGAGTAGAGCAATAAGAATGATCAGGGGACTAGAAAGCTTATTTATTGAACATCCGATAAGATTAAAATATATATATTTCACTGACAAAAGCGGGGAGGGGGGGAGCAAGAACAACATATTTATCTAATGGAAAGAGCATAATTTCCAGAAGCCACATGAATCAATACCATATTTTGATTTAATAGCACAGACAGTCCAAAATGTACTGAAATGGTGGATATACACAACCCCCACCCAAAAAAAGGATAAGCTATTTAGCTTGATGTTGGAATCTCTCTTTCTCTGTGTTTAAATAATCAAGAATTGCAGTAATGCAACACTGATAAAGTTATAAGGAAAAAATGTTGGTTGGTGTGGAGTATATCATTCATGGGATCAAAGTTTTAAAGCCATAGTACTAAAGTCTGAAGTTGATAATTAATGTTATTTCAGCAGAGAATGTAGTTGCAGTTGAGATATGTAATAAGACTGAATGAAAATGGAAAGGCTAAATGTATTAACCTCACAATTAATGTTAAAATTAATTTCTCAGATTAATGTCTTCATTTTTCTTTTTCTTTTTTCTCAGTTACAAAAGATTAAGATGTAACTCTTGAGCTCATTCCCTTCAGTGAAATTCCTTTTGAATAACACTGCTGGGAACTTCTTCTGATCAAGCCAAAGCAAAGTAAATGGAAGATAAGCAAGATCTCTTAGGAAGCATAGCATATTCATATCTGAAATAATTGCCAAAAAATCTGTTTTCCAACATTGTGTCCTTTCCTATAAGATAATGTGCTATCTTACTGTATTATATCTTTTTTAAAAAAATAGCATTGCTGTTGTAATGCTTCAGATATTTTGAGTAGCATATTTATTTCTAATTATTTCTTAGGTTCAGGTTTTATATTCTTGTCTCGAAACTAAAAAGTACATAAAAAACAGAAAAAATAATAAAGTAAGGCTACTGTGAACTTCGAATTATAAGGGGGGAAAAGCTTACAAATTCAAATCCTAGATAGCCAATGGTAATGTTGCCATTAATTCTATATTCTACTTTTTTGCTTTATTGTAAAAGCTACAATATGAGAAGTTAAAAATGTCTCGCAAAAATGGTGGTTGCATTATACAATAGGTCTACCAGATGTAGGCTGCGCAAATCTGGATAACTAAAAGATAGAGATTTTAGTATCTCTTCACTAAAGTCATTTGGATTTTTGCAATTTTGCTGTAGAAGCACTATTATAAAGACATTTGAGCATGTAATCACAATTAATAATAAATGGTTATTGGAAGGTAGTTTAGATATTCTTCACGGATATACAGTGTTGTTCTTTGATTTCTCAAAATTCTGGTGTTCACTAAGAAAAATTTTCTGTAGAATGATTCTACCAAAGAATGGAAGTTTAGATAAGTAAACAATGTAGATACTGTATAAATACCCATCCTTCCTGCCAAGGTGGCTTCCTGCCATTTTATTTGATAGCAACAATTTTGTCAGTTCAATTGGGCTGAGATAGAGCAACTGAACTGAAGTTACCCAGTGAACAATGAATAAGGTGTCTGACTACAAAGGTAGACTTTATCCAGGCAATTCTCTCCCCAACCTGGTATCCACTGCTGTAATTGAGTACATCCATCACACTGCTATCTGTCCTCTTTTTCTTGTTTTTTCCATCTTTCTTAGCAATGTGAATTTTGAAATAATCTAGGTCTTTACATAATGTGTTAAAAATATGCTGATTCAAGCCAGATCATTTGTGCCTCTGGTGAAAACTCAGAATTAAGTTGTTTTCTTGGTTATTCATAATGTTTTCAAGAGTCTTCTCCAGGATCAAAGTGTCTTAATCCCATCTTATCCACTACAGTACCTTCACTCTCCTGTAAAATGATTGCTGCACTTTTCGATCAGTGGAGATATTTTTACTAACTGCTCTCGTTCCGGGTGAATTTCCTGTTAAAGTCAGGCTGGCTTTCTCTATGATAAAAAGTCAAGGCATAGGGTTTCCAGGTTTCATTTGTTCAATCATTTTACCTTTGTTTATTTCAGTGCAACAGCTCCCAACAATAACAACACAGCCAGCAGATCAGGTTGCTTTCCCTTTTGATGATGAATTTTCAATCAAGTGTGAAGCTAAAGGAAACCCCCAACCAATGTAAGTGTTACTAAGTTTGGGATAGTCTGCACATTTATTTCTCATTTAGTCTTTTTTTAACCTTTATTTTTCACCTTTTTCCTTTTAAAAAAGTTTATCATTCTCCCTCCCTCTTGTAATTATTTATATATATTTATATACAGCCTTTATTTTTATAAATAAAGCAGTGAACGTACCTAATACTCTTTCTTCTTCCTAAGACATACCTCCACAACAAAAACCCTGTGGGACAACTTAGACTTAGACTGGCCCAAAGTCACCTACCAAGTTTTCATGCCTAAAATGGAAACAGAACTCATGGTCTCCCAGTTTCTAGCCTGGTGCCTTAACCATTAGACCAATCAACTACCCTGTATTATTGGATGGCCAAAAGTACCACTCACAAATAAAATATAAAATCAGCCTAAAAGGATTTGCATACTGTCTTAATTTTATTATCTGTGCTTAACAGCACCCCCATTCACCTCAGGATTGAAGTATGTAACAGTATGGCATGCTAATGTAGAATTCGAGTTGTAGTAACCACTTCCTGTTTGTAATTTTAAGTTGAAAACAATCAGATTGTAATTAAATTCCTGTGATCCAAACATTTTTCAGTTTTTATCATAAACATTCTTTCCACATATACCTCAAAGTGTAGAAGCAACATAAATTTGGGAAAGGGAAAAACAGTGAGAATCCTATTGGGTCCCATTTGGATCATACATTATGTTCCCCATTCATTCAGGACACTTTTATCAAAACAAGAAGGAACTTGGCCTGATGAAATACAAATCATTACAGGGTGAAGTCATGAAACACAGATCATTACAGGGGAAGGAAGAGACTGTTTGAAAAACAGGGAACTTAGACAAGGATGAGAATACCTAGATTCTTTGTTCTTTTAGCCTACCATCTGTATAGCTTCAAAGACAGACAATATATTTTATTTGAAAAAGAACTGATAGATAATGCAAGACATTATTTATATTACGCATCCAGCAAATTATGTGAAATATGCAACATCTAAAGTAGCTTTTTGCATGACTTTGCTTGCATATTCAGTCCATACATAAATAAAAGCATGTTTATTTTAATATGTACATTTTATTAAAACCATGAAAGGATTATATATTTTGAATGTATTACATTTTCTAGGCTACTGAATGCAGACTCTTTGGCGATCCATATCTGATTTAAGGAGGACTCAAACTGGCAAGATTTAAGATCAAACCTTTCTTAGGCAGCACTTTATCAACTAAAGAAAATTAAATTACTTTAAGTACAGTAATCCAAAAGTATGCAAACTAAACTCTATAAACTATATGCTATAGAGCACTGCACACCAGAAAAACTAGACACAAGAACAGTTTTTCTCGAAAGCCATCACTCTGTTAAACAAATAATTCCCTCAACACTGTTCAACTATTTACAAAGTGTACACTATTATTACTTCTCACCACTCCTTATCACCCATCCTCTCCCACTTGACTGTTTCCAAGTATGATTTTATTGTTGATTGTACCCTATGACTATCATTAAGTGTTGTATGTTATGATTATTGATTCTTAACGAATGTACCTTTTCTTTATGTATACTGAGAGTATTTGCACCAAGACAAAATCCTTGTGTGTCCAATCACACTTGGACAATTAAGTATTCTATTCTATTCTATTCTATTCTATTCTATTCTTTTCTATTCTATTCTATTCTATTCTATTCTATGGAAAAGGAAGGAGAACTAAAATAGCAAAAAAGAACCAATAAAAAAAGATAAAGGATAAATAAGATAAAGAAAAAAGAAATATATAAAGAAGTTACTTCCAATCTTCATCATACGTAAAAGCAAATTTGATAGTTTTTCATTCCATATAACGTACAGATAAGGTATACCCACTATACAAAGAGATATCTCTTTTTCCCATAACCCATTTCTTATCTTTAAGCTAGTCCATAAAACATTAACTTTTCAATCCTGGTGTCAGCAAAAAGACTGCAAAGGCTTGCCTGCATTTTATAAAAACATATTTTAATCCTGATCAGATTATCCTTCTTACATGTCTTCCTTTTACTTCTGAAAACCTTAACTTTAATTCATTTAAACATTGAATTGGGATTTGATCTCTCTTCAGTCTGTTTTATCATATATTGTCTTGGTTTATTTTCTGTTTATTTTTTAAAATTTCAGTCCATTTCCTATGAGTTCTTATCCATGTTATGCTCTTGGACTGAAACATGAATTTCTAATTTAAATGCCTTTTCTGTCTTACAATTAAAAAAAAAATCTAATATATCAAACAAGGTTTGCTTCACATAGACCATTCTTTCAGGGAACTCTGAAAAAAAAATTAAGGGGTACATTGATTTGTCCATTATCCTCAATCATCCTCTTTTTCAAAATAATGTAATATTTGCAAAGTTAGACAATTTTTGAACATCATTGTTTTTTTTTCAAAAATAAAGATTTGCAAGCCTATATAAAGAATTTCTACAATTCCCAGATAATTTGGATTGAGGAAGAAGAGGAGGGAAGAGGAAAATGTCTTTGTACCAATATATGTATAAAATTTCAAAAGAAAATGGAAGAGCTGAGATGAAACCTGGCTCAAAAACAGTAATTCTGAGAGGGACTTTGGAGTCCTAATTGATGTTCAATTAAATATGATTGTGTGTGGCAGCAGTCAAAAAAGCTATTATTATTATTATTATTATTATGTCAAACACAATATAATAGAAAGAAAATAAACATAAGTATAAATACATAAAATAGGTACAAATAATTGGGGACGATAGGACAGGGATGGTAGGCACAATTGTGTGCTTATGCATGCTGTGGTTGTATAAACAGGAGGCATAAAATTAAAACCACATGAAGTATTAGTATTGTTTTACAAAGCCTTAGTAAGACCACAACTGGAATACTGCATCCAGTTTTGTTCATCACATTACAAAAAAGATACTGAGAATTTGGAAAAAGTGCAAAGAAGAGCAACTAAGATGATTAAAGGCCTAAAACATATGAAGAACAGTTGGAGGATTTGAGTTTGGCTGGTATAGAGAAAATAAGTACTATGAGGATGGCATGATAGGAGTATTCCAGTATTTGAGAGGCTGCCACAAAGGAGAGGAGGTCAATTATTTTCCAAAGCACCAGAGGGTAGGACAAGAAACAATGGATGGAATTAATCAAGGAAAAAAGCAACCTGGAATTAAGGAGAAACTTTCTAAAGAGAGAACAATTAACCAGTTGAACAGCTTGCCTTCAGAAGTTGTGGTGCTTCATCACTGGAGGTTTTTAAGAAGAGAGTGGTCAACCACTTGTCTGAAATTATATAGGGTCTGCTGCTTGAGGAGGGGGTTGTACTAGAAGACCACCAAGGTCCCTTCCAACTCTATTCTGACACTTGGAATTATACATTAAAATGTTGAATAGGTAAACATTTAAATATTTTACATGGTCA
Organism: Toxicocalamus goodenoughensis; assembly: GCA_032468175.1. Classification (NCBI taxonomy): domain Eukaryota; kingdom Metazoa; phylum Chordata; class Lepidosauria; order Squamata; family Elapidae; genus Toxicocalamus; species Toxicocalamus goodenoughensis. Next base: position 179,629 of record JANHFN010009047.1, on the reverse strand, counting down.
TCCAAGGACACAGAGGGAAAATTTGTGAAGGCTACTAGCTATTTTTAAATTTATGTTAGCACTATGTAGTCTCTAGATAAGCATTAGATCTGATCTTCTATTCTTTTGTACAGGAATTTTTCTAAATAGTGTATTATATGTAATACGTGCCTCTCAAGGCATACACTGAAAAACTACTGAAATATTTATCCTTTAACTCGAGATTTTGAGTGGCCCAGTATAGAACGCAATATTATATTTCAGTTAATTTTATCAAAATGTATTATATGAAATATATCTACTATGTAATTATTCTAATTTATTCATGCATAGATGAGAAAAGGCAAGACAAAAATGATTAAGATCTCTGGTATTTAAAGTATACAATATTGATGCATTATAACTGTTTCAAAATTATTTAATGCTATTTAATGTCATTTTAGCTTTAACTGGACAAAAGATGGGAAACCATTTAGTCTGTTGGGTGACTCACGGATAACTACATTTAATAATTCAGGAACATTTGTAGTTAAAAATCATGGGAACATAGCCTTTTTCCAAGGAAAATATCGCTGCTATGCATCCAACGTGTTGGGAACTTCTATGTCACAAGAAATTGAGCTAATAGTTCCAGGTGAGTATTTGTGTTGATAATTATCATTATTGTTTTATAATAATTATTAGACATATATAAATATGTAATTATTGTTGATTCAAAGTACTTTCTCTAAACAGCTAAATTGTAAGATGCTGAATATCTTGTTTATTCTACTATGTATACTAGTAGTATAGTTCATACTACTTGTATGAACTACTATGGTAGTTCATTACTTTAATTGTACCTAACTTGATGTGGGATTTATAAGAACCACTCAGCAGATAGAAGGGCCTTGAACAATGCAAGTGTTTTGTTTTGGAGAATTGTGACAAGCATTTCCTGTGTTCTTGTTGAACCTTAAGTATTCCTTCTGGATTCTTCCTTTTCATCCACTTTCTCAATGATACATTTAGGAATACATCAAATGGCAATAATGTAGTGAGACTTCTTTGAAGAATAAAAATAAAGAGTTGGGAAAGTTAATTATGAATTCTTTTTCTTTGAGCAAATCTATTCAGCATTTTTAATTGGAGATATTAGAATTTAATTTAAATGTAAACCTTAAATGTAAGAAGCCTATAATCTACATTAGCAAAATCTTCTTTAAACCCAGCATGACTCCTGATGATTTTATGGATATATTCCTTTAACATTTGTAGCAGCAGTTGAGGTTTTGCCATAGCCTTATTTCAGAATGTTTTTCTATTTCAAATCTAAAGTTCCATGTATGTCATGGATCTGGTGGTCTCCCATCCGAACAGTAATCAGGATTGATTATGGTTAGCTGACAAGCTGAGGTGCTGCTACCAGCTAAAATTGGTGATCTGCAGTAAAAGGTTTAATTCCCTGTGCTGCTGCATTGTACATCCATTGAAGCTTTCACCGGGTCCTTAAATGTAGCCCCATATAGAACATTACAGTATTCTGTTTAACCAAGGCATAAATTATTATGAATAATGTCTCTCATTCCAGAAAAAGGACCAATTGGCACACTAAAAAAAATATGTGTGAAAGCTGTCTTCACCATGAACTGAATGATGAATTAAATGATTTGTAATTTAATGCCTTTTTTAAAATGACTTGTAATTAATCTAAGACAAAAAGTTGCTTTTTTTGGCTTGGGACCATGATTTCAGTGCTTTTATTTTATTACAGCATAGCAATAAGCCAGTAATGGCACTTGGAGGTGGCAAAATATTATAAACGATCAAGGTATGAATGGTGGTTATGTCCATAAAAGAATGTAGGTAACTGGGATACCCTGGATACCTTAAGAGATGGGCAACAGGCCAAAGCGAGTTGCAAGCAAGCTTAGCAAGACAACCTCACTCTGTGCTGATTAGGAGTTACAGAGATGGAGCAAAATGTCTTTGCTGGAACTTAACAGTTGCAAAGTTATTGCAGCCAGATCAAGTAGAGCAGTGCTGTGACAACCAGCTGTGCTGTTCCTCTATCCTGAAAAGATTGAACTGAAACACCACCACTGCAATTTTTATCTCTAAAAGTGCTGCATTCAAGCTAGAACATCATAACAGGTCTTCTTGTTTATGTTTATGTTTATGTTTATTGAATTTATATACCGCCCCTCTCCCGAAGGACTCGAAGGACATATAAAAATACAAAATTTAAAACAGTACTAAAAGGAAAATATTTAGAAGCTGGCATAGAAAAATCTAAAAAACCCATAAAGATTGAAAACCCTAATTAAAAACCCTGATTAAAAACCCTAAATAATTAAAAAAGGAGGCTAGGTGTCACCGGCCAAAATAAATAGATGGGTTTTGAGGGCACAGCGGAAGGCAGAGAGGTCCGTGGCACCCCGCAGCTCCCGGGGCAACTGGTCATAAGTCATGATGCTCATAAAGCAAGTTGCCTCATGACCACACCTAAGTTTACGACCTTTTCTGCAGCTGTCGTTAAATGCTCATTAAGCAGACTTTGCTATGGGGAGATTTTTGCTGAACACCAGAAGTAAACCCCAGTTTCTGGCAAAACGATCATAAATTGTAGTGACCTGACGACAGGATTCCCTAACAGTTGTAAATGTGGGCTAGTTTCCAAGCACCTAAAATTCAATCACGCAACCCCCGAAGGGGATCGGAATGTCAAAATTTTGAATTTGGTCCATAAGTCCTTTTTTTCAGGGTTTGTTTTAACTTTGAGAAGTCAATAAGCAGCCGGTCGTAAGTCAAGGACTACCTACAGCAGGGGCATCTTCAAGACGAATCAGAAATCAAGATGGATTGAGTTTGGGCAAATACCAATACTTTTCCAACGAGAGAAGAATCTTTTTCCTTTATCTGTGATAGTAAAATCGTATATGATGCCAATCCAATCCCAAATATTGGTACAAATATACCCACAATTCTGGGGATTAAATATTCTGGAAAATACCAAAATGTTTATCTTTTTTTTTTTTGGGGTGTGGAACATGGCAATGTGGATATTTTCACCGTAGCCAGGAGTTTGCTAGGAAGTGGTTCATAGTGTACAGGTAATCCTTGACTTACAATCATTCATTTAGTGAGTATTCAAAGTTACAAAAAGCACTGAAAAAAAGTGAGTTACGACCATTTTTCACACTTATAACCATTGCGGCCTCTCCATGGTCCTGTGATCAAAATTCAGATGCCTAGTAACTGACTCATACTTACGACGGTTGAAATGTGTTAGGCTTATGTGATCACTTTCTGAGGGCAAAGTCAACCCTGTTACTAACTTAACACCTGCAGTGATTCACTTAACAGTTGTGGCAAGAAAGGTCATAAAATGGGGCAAAATGTTTACTTAACCACCGTGTTATTTTGCAACCGAAATGTTGGTTGGTAAGTTAAGCACTACCTGTTATCAGGTTTTGTTTAATCTTCTCATTAGAATTCATACAACTTTCTAAAGTTGCGCAGCTCTAAGAAAGAGAAATGTTTGGTTAATATTGTTATTGCAAATGATGTCATTTCTTGTTGCTTGCTTTAGATCATCTGTCCTCAGAATAACAATGTGCCCAACAAGGAAATTGTGTTAAAATCGCAGAGCTTATCACACAAAACAGGAAATCCAGGGAATAAATTGAACCAGACACTCCTTGTCAGCAATACACCTCAAGAGGCAGCCTTAGGAAGAGGTAAATGTTTGTGTTAGCTCTTAAATCCGTTGAAATGAAAGGTGTTGATTCTAAACAAGGGTGTGGTGCAGTGAGATTGGGGAGGAAATGTCAGAGGCATGTACAGTCTTAATTCAGCAAGACGTTGGCAATTCTATGGAGAAACCATGGTTTATGAATGCGGGTGTGTATTTGTGTGGATTCTCCTTGTGGAATGCAATTTCTCCTTGAGAAATGCAACCAGGCAGAACGTCATGATTAATTGTGTTGGAAAATGGAAAATAAATCATTATCGAATACTAACAATGCACCTGAAATAGTGTTAACCGTGAACAAACTGTTAAGTGTGGAACAGAAGTTAAAATAGAAGATTATCTAAAAACATAAAAATGAACAGAGTATGAAGGAAAAGCAAGCACTGTCGTTAAGGCATTTGGCTAACCGGTTTTGCAAACCATATGAGTGGTTTTAAAGAACATGCAATCCAACCACAATGATTAGGCCATGTCTATCCTGGTTTACTTGGTTATCAAAGAATTGTGTTCAAAATGTCATTGGCAGAAGCCCAACGGAAGATATCTATTCTATGCTCCCCAGTAGACCTATAAACAGACCCTTTTTAAATTTAAGATATGGAGACGATGTCCCAAAGGTGTTTTTTCCAAAAAGACAATTGGACTTTTTTTAGTGATGATTCATCTTTGTTGATTCTACATGCACGTATGAATCCAAGCTTCTTGGATGAGAAGTGAAATGTTTCCAAAGGAAAAACCAAGGAAGTCCTGTTGACTTTTGGAAAAAGCACCCCTGGGACAACCATGACCTGGATATTTGAGACTCTCCATTGAGACCTGGAGCCAGTCTCATACCCAGAAATCAAGATCCCCCAAAATATATTGTTTCCCTTTAGCCAAAGAGTGATCATGATCTACAACAGGGGTCTCCAAACTTGGCAACTTCAAGACTTGTGGATTTCAACTCCCAGAATAGCTTAGCAGGCCAAGCTCACTGGGGAATAGTGGGAGTTGAAGTTCACAAGTCTTAAAATTGCCAGGTTTGGAGACCCTTAATCTACAGTACAACATCCTTCCTTTGGGTGTTCAAATAGTTAATGTTCTTCTTTAGTTGGCTCTGTTGCTGATTGTTGAACTTGAGTGAGTTCATCCAGACTCTCTGGGCTGAGCAATAGGTGAATAGTTGAGACTAGTCTGCCTGTCCTATAAGTTATTTTTCTAACAAGATTGTCACATGTCAGCAGGATGTAAAACAAGTCTGAACAAACAACACTGGGGTTTGAAGGTCACCTTAGAGTTGCTTCCCATCTGATTTCTCCTCCACTCTGTTTTTAAGATTAGATCAGGAACACCTCATTTTTGTGTGTGTGTAGGTGTAAAAAAGCACACTTAGGAAATCTCCCCAATGCTTGTTAAAACCTCTTTGGTGATTCCATATGCATGTATGGATTGGACAGCTGCTTCCAAGACATTAGAAAATCTGATGAAAAAAAAAATCCAAAGAAAACCTTAAGCTGAAGGTCAAAGTATTTTTCTAATATTATGTAAAGGGGAGGAATAGATTAGAGAACTAACTTGTGAGTCTAGATGGATTTTTCTGAAACAGAACAGAAAAGGGAAAAAATTAATAGGAAAAGGAAAAGGAAAAATAATAAAGATATGGGGGCTTCTCTTGCATGAATATACATATATACAGTTTTATATGTCACTAAAGAATGACCATATTTCATTATAATCATCTGTTCATAATTCTCATTTGTAAACACATTCAAGGAATAGTTTGAAACATTGTTTACAAACATCTTCCCTACGACTGATTTTGGAGTTCATACAGATCTTATATCAAACCTTCTCCCATAAAGGGAGAAGAAAGGAGAGCAAGCTAGAGTGGAAGGTCAATTGGTTGGGCCTTGATTCAATAAACTTGGACAACAGTTGTCCAGAATGGCGTAGACTTCTTGACTAGGGGTTGGGACTAGAGCACCTCTAGGTCCTCCACCTTCCAACTCTATTGTTCTGTTATTGTGCATTCAACAGACCAAGTTGCATGCTCATTTGAGTGTCCATTAACTGTGTCCATGGATATGATATCAATTCTTCAATTGATGTAAACATCACCCTACCGATGATGCAAATTGGTTCAAGTGATGTCAGTTGTGCAATGACATCATCATGCTTAGAGTATAAAGTGCCCCAATGGTGTTCTTTTGCATTTAATGGACTTTTGAGAACAATGGACACTCCTCGCTTCCAGTTAAAATGAGGTTTCCAATACCCAACCAGTTCCCTGCCTAGAACTGTTCTCTGCAGGAAAACAGGGGACATTGATATAATCTTGTATATTCTTTTTGTCTTCTTTTTTTGCAAAGATGCAACTTTGTTCATCCAACTTTCCCCCTTCAGGGCTTGAATGGCAGGTAAAAGTTCAGGAGTTAGGCAGAGAAGTTTCTTGCAGTATGCGAATAGATTGCCTGCCAGCTTTGTTTGAGCATTTCCAGTTGAACATTTTGAGTGGTTTCTTCTATCCAGCCAGTGAGGCTAACAGATAACAGATAATCAGAGTTGGAAGGGATCTTGTAGGTCATCTAGTCCAACCCCCCACCCAAGCAGGAAACCCTACACCATTTCTGACAAATGGCAATCCAATCTCTTCTTGAAAGTCTCAAGTGAGGCTGGAAGGAAGTTGGCTCAGGTGCTGAAGAGAAAGAATGCAATATATTGGGAGTGGGCAACTTTATGATCTGTGGACTTCAATTCCCAGAATTCCTGAGCCACCATGGAATTCTGGGAGTTGAAGTCTGCAGGTCATAAAGTTGACATAGGTGCCATCCCCTGGAATAATGAATGAATCAATGAATGAATCAGCGAATGAATCAATGAATGAACCAATGAACAATTTTAATCTAGTTGTGGATTAATATTATATGGATTTTTTAAAGTTTTAGATTTAGTTGGAGAACTTTAGCACTATTATTATAACTCGTTACAAATTAATCAGTTCTGCCAAGGGTTGAGACAAAAATCAGGTGCCCAGGCAATTGGTTCTTTTGGATCTAGAAACAATGAGTATACCACTGAAGAAAGAGACTTTAGCTTTGTAAGCACTCAAGCAAACAGAATTTTATCAAAATCTGGCATCATAATCTCATGGTCTTATAGTCAGGAGACTGCAAGATCTGACCTTCACTGGGTAGCACATGATTCTGGGATGGGAATCAAAAGTCTGAGAGTTTCACATTGAGAAAAGCTTTGAAGCTATGTCAAGATTCCTCCTCGTCTCCTTTATTCAGTAAATGAATTTTATCTGTTCTTTATCACTATTCCTTCATCCCTTTCTTGATTTTTATTTTCACAATTGTTGTGATTGTGATGTAATCTTTTAGTTATACCATGAGTGTTTTAACTTTTCTGTTACAAATTGTGGAAGCCACCAAGAATATTTTTAATTGATTTTCTATAATAAATACATTTCTTAGTGCTTAATAAACTTCATGTTGTCTGGGTATTTAATTTGCTTAACAATACAAATTTACATTCTTAATCTCCACCCCTTTTTTCCAACCATTGGTAAAATAAATTCCGTGTTTGATCATATTCTATGTTCTCCTGCTTAATTTTCAATATCAATCTATCCATTTCTGCACAGTCTAGTATCTTCCTAACTATCTCTTCATCTCACTGTGTACCTTCATTTTTCCAGTATTGTGCAAATATAATCCTTGCTGCATGTAATATTAAGTATATACTTTTCTGATCAATTTTTTTCTGATATTATACCTAATAAGAACAATTCAGTTTTAAAATCTACCTGTTTCCCTATCATCTTTTCTAGCCACCTACACCAAGAATCTTGGATTGGTTGTAAATCTGAAAAACAAACAAACTCAATGCAATGTATTCCTTATTTGGTATGAACCGAACTAAATGCATGTTCTACCATTTATGACGTGACCAATAAAACCATTCACGTGTTCCTCTCAACACTTCCATTGTTGTTTGGCATTCTTTCTTGCAGATCCATCTACAGCTGCCAGCAATGGATCAAGTCCTCCATCCATTCCACCCCATTCAAAGACAAGCAACAATAAAACTAGGCCTTTCGGCGATGAGTCCAAAGGTCACCAGCCTCCATTTCCGCAAACAGTGGGAGAACCAGCTTCTCTTAAAAACTATCCAAACAGTTGGCCCAACAGCACATTAATAGGTGAGAATTGAAATTAAACCGGGGTTGTGGGTACAGTGCATTCCGCTTTAATTCATTCATTAAGAGAAACACTGGCAGCATAATATTCATTGTATTGTGCTTGCTTTCCACTGTGCTCAATCGTAATAGCTGTGACTTAACATATTGCACAACCTCAATGTGATTTATAAATCATAGTTTATACCGGTGTAAAGCCAGGAAGGTGTGAATTAAACTGCCGAACTGCTGGCAGCCGGCAGTCAGCAGAAGTAGCCTGCAGTACTGCATTCTAACCACTGCGCCACCACAGCTCAGACATCAGAAACGCCTGGTGCTTGCATTCTCACAATCTTTGCTCCACTGCCTTTCAGGTCCTACCTGCAAAGAAAAAAACTGCTCCATCCTCACCTTGGAGCGAGAAACCATCTTAAGTTCAATGACCGATGGGCGTTTGAACCATCTCCTGGACGTCTTACGTGCCCAGCAGCTCTTACCCAAGGCAGATTACGAAATGATCACGTCCTACCCAACTTTGACAGTCCGGACCCGTGCTTTGATTGACACTTGTCTGAGTTTGGGGGAACAGGCTGCTGAGACGGTGGTGACTGTATTATCCAGCAGTAAAGGCAGGCTTTTGCTGAGAAGGCTCCAGACAAACCCAGTGAATTAAACCTAAATCTCAATTCGGTTTACACCGTGGCCAAGGGATGCCTCGTGTTCCTTTTCAGAAATGCTCATCCGCTTAAATAAATAAGTCAATAAATGCCTGGATTGGATGAAAAAGAACGGGCTGAAGGAAAAGCATCACGGTTTGCTGATTTTGGCATGATATCAGCCTGAGTAGACTCTCAACTTTTCTTGTTTTTCCTCAAAGGCAGCAGAGCACAAGGTTGTGCCAAAGCGGCTTGTGGAGCTGTGGGAAATTAAAAAGTCATTTAAGGACAGGGCTTTCCCAGTAAACCTCTGGGAGCAAAAGTGATGTTGCTAATGGCTTCAAGCAAGAAGTAAGGCAGTTGGTCCATCTTCTGGAGCAAATTATACCTTTGGTTCTCCGCACCTGAAATCAAGGTGGCACAAAGGCTATTCAGAATTCAGGTTTTTCTCAGCTGAGGAATGGGGAAGCACAACTGGGATTATTTGTCAGCAATGGATCAGAGAATAATGGAAAACTCTGAAATTCAGCAGGTTTGGTGCTAGGAAATCTGCAAGTTATATCAGATGAATTAAACATGTGTGGGTTAATTTTCAGGAAATGTAAATGTTGGTGCTTGTCTTTCATTTCAAAAACCATACTGTTAAAAAAAATAAACTTTGCGTTCGTGCATTTTATTCAGCCAACTTTCTTTAACTGTGGTTTTTTTTCTGAATAAACTACAATAAACTATGTCTGTTTAGATTTACATTTAGACTATGTTTGCCAAAAATCCTAAACTATAGCTAAATGCTACTGAGCCAATCCAAATTAACTGCATTGTGCCCTAATGTATTGCGTTTTAATTCAGTTTATGGTTTATTAATTAAATGACTATTTCAAATATAATGTGTTGTGTGAACCAGGTCCAATAAGTGGATCCAAACTAGGTTAATTGCATTGAAGTTTTTTTATAACCCCGAGTAAAAAAAGAAGGGGATTGATCCAAATATGTTTAAAGCTAGCTTGGTATCTAATTATTTGGAACAAATTGTCTTAATCTCTTTCATTTAACTTTATTAGTAGACTGTGGGAATGGTATGGACATAATAGATCTTGGCCTCAGGAAAGCACCAGACAAAGAACTTCAAAATTGATCGATAAGAATATTAAGTATGGATGGCCCGTTTATGAAGATCCTCAAATGATTCAGAAATCTTGTTTAGAAATTGTTCATTAATATGCATTAGTAAACAAAGCCCTCCATCGTTGGAGGTTTTCCAGAAAGATTGGACAAATATTTGTGATTCTATAACAAAGAGGGAACAACTGTCAAGTGCAAGGAATCAGGAGTTGGGATAGAGTTGAAAAGTACTATGAGTTTATTTCATGCTATTTATACACAGGTATCTGATCTACTAATGGTCAAGGCAAGTTGACACCAGATAAGAGTCAATGGACTTCAAAGGGGGTTGAACTTAGGTCTCTTGTGGGAATGTACTGACTTCAAACTGATGACACATTTGACTTCGCCTTCAGGCACAGCCTGGTCCTCTCCTACAAGAACATCATCATTACCACCATGCTGAAATCCTGGAAGAAAAGAAGGATACGGATTCAGGGGTGGGATTCAATTTTTTAACAACCAGTTCTGTGGGTGTGGCTTAGTTGGTGGGCGTGGCTTGGTGTAATGTGACTGGCTGGGCATGGCCAACTCAACATCACTCACATCAAGGCACGCATCTCCTCGCCTGGCCTCTCATGACTGT
>JANHFN010009047.1:96094-120620 GCA_032468175.1 Toxicocalamus goodenoughensis | reverse complement strand
CACCTCTTCGGGGTGACCATAGCCCCAAGATCAAGCGATCTGGGGCACTCAGGCAAAAGAGCCCAGGCGGGGGTTGCACTGTCCGCGAATCCCCGTCTGGCTTCGAAGCCCTCAAAACCGGAAGTCCCCAGCCTTGCATCCTTCTGAGGTCAGTAAAATGAGGACCCAGATGGGGGGCAACATGCTGACTTTATAAACCAGTTAGAAAGGGCTGTAAAAGCACTGTGAAGAGGTATACAAGTCTAAGTGCTGTTACTATTGCTGTTGTACTTGATAAAAATGTATTGTTTATTATTCTGCCTTGGAATTTTTTAAGAACCTAATATCATATCAATTAGAAATTAGAAATTAGATAAGATATCCAATGAGTTACAAAAACTGTCACTGAAGTATTCACTGTTAGAAGCAGGGAGGTACTACTGAAAGCATTTGCCCTACTTTCTTGTAGTTTACTTAATATCTTTAATTTAATATATTTAAGACATTTCTTCTCAAGACCGCTTAAGCCCATGCTGATGAATGGCAGGATTTAGAAAGAATGACTAAGTTAATTTCAAATGGGAGAATTGGGGAAAGAGAAAACTACAAATCTCTCATGTTTTCTTCATTTCTTAGAATTCCCCAAAACTACATACACTCTACAAAAATGGTTAATGAAATCCTCTGATAAAATAATATTAATCTTTCTAAAGCTGAATACTTAGCTACCATAACTCTCAAACAAACAAAGAGTAGACTATTAAAATGTTCCAAGCTACTCCAATTGAGTTTTAGAAACCTGAAAAAAGTCATGTTCATTTTAGGGAATTCGTTTACAGAATTTAACCAATAAGGTATATTTTGAAAAGTTTTCTGTATTTTGGGTAATAGATGAAATGAGTGATTAATATTTACTTACCTTGTTTTTATATTCTTATTTTATTCTATATCTAAATAGACTTCCCATATTGCTTAGCTGGATAAATTTTGTAAGAACAAATGAATAAAAGTGAATTCATTATCATTTTTTTACATATATATTTTACAGTCCCAGAAAAACCACATTTTCTAAAAATACTAAATTTTGAAAAAGACTCAGTAACATTGTCATGGGGGCCACCAAAGAAACCTAACGGATTCATTACTGGATATACATTGCAATACCAAATGAGTAAGTAAATAAATATTTTACTTTGGGTTTAGGATTTAAAAAACGTTTTCTTAAGGGAGATCATTCTTAGCTGATGTCAAAATATGATGGAAAGGATTTTGTCCTTTATTTTTTCAATAGCAAAACCCTTTCCTAGCTATTGTTTCTTTTAAAAAATACAAAAAAATACATAAACCATGATTCAATTCTAATTGGGCAGAAACATTAAGCTGCCCTAACATTCCTGCCATAAATCTTTATTGTCTTTAAGGATTAGCAGGCTGACTGTTTGAAGTCATGACTTGAAAATATATGTTTTAACCTCATAGAGCTAGGTATGTTTTGCCTTTTTAAAATACTGCATTAAAATTATCTTACTGCAACCCTGTACCCTCTTTATAGGGTTAATTTTATTAGTCACAAATAATTTCTTTTTTTCTTCCAAATGCACAGTTTGACTACTAACAAAGGTGCAAGCAGAAAGTTGACTGTGATTTGAGGGAAGAATGATGGAATATAGTATTAAGTGTATTAATTATGCTTAGTATAAACCATATTATAAACCCTCTGTTGTGGTAACCTTCCAAGAGTTCCCAAAATTACATGATCTCACTCTTAATGATAGAACATTGACTGACAGATCAAATTAATCTGATTTTTTTTAATGGAATATAGTAGCAACTCTATGACTGGAAAAATGCATAGATATGCAAATCAAGGATAACACATATTTGATATATTTTCCTTTTGTATTTGCTGGTGGAGGTTTATTGAATATAAATTAAAATATAAGCAAACTGTGGAGAGATAAATATATCATGGCCTTGGATTCTGATTGCCTATTATTTTTGGCAGATATTCCAGGTTCAACATGCAAGTTTCCAGAATTATTTGCTATGAGATGATCAGTAAATAAATTCCATGAATAAATGTTCCCAGAAACTGTGTAATGATTTTTAATAACATTTTTACATGTAAATTTTACTTAGGTTCATGTTCTGTTTACAGCAAAAGTTTCATTTGATATTTTAGTGCAGTTAAAGTGTTTTATGTTGTACATTGGTGAAATATAAAATTGGCATATGAGATACATTTTAACAAGTGAACTGATTTCTAATGTTGATGTCTGACTAAATAGTCTGCTCCTTCTTTTATTTTTCAGTTAATGAGACTGATAACATTGGTCCTTTGCATGAAATCAGTATTACCAATTCATCATCATTAAGCTTCAGATTGTCTAATCTAAGCGTCAGCACAAAGTATAAATTCTATGCAAGGGCTTGTACAGTGCAAGGATGTGGAAAACCTATTACAGATGAAGGAGTAACAGTAAACCCTGGCAGTAAGTTAAAAGCAGAGTTGAATGCCTGCAAATCTAATCTTAATCATAACATCTGAGTATTGGACCTAAGGAAAATTAACCAGAAGGAAAGATAAGAGTGCTTATCATTAAAAGGCTGACACTTAAGGCTTCAGAAGGTTTCATATCATGATCTACTAAAAATATTCTGCACCAAACATTTTGTCTTTTTCTTTTCTCTGAATATTACTGTATATTTGTAAAATATAATACTGTGAAGACATGGATTTATTTTGACTTGCAAACTTGTTAATATAAGTAGTTCAATACAATGAATAATAGGCTGTGCAAAACTTCCATGCAGTGTTTCATTTCAACAAAATGACAAATGAAACACTCCTCAAAAATCCTTCATACAGTAATGACCTTGTCACTTACATAAGACCCAAGAGAAGCATCCTGTTGTTTCACTATATCTGTGGCATCATACTACTAAAGTCCAGGTAAGTACTTATATTGCTTCACTGCTTTTTGTTTTAGAGCTACTCTCATTTTTCCTCCACGTGTTAAAGGAGAAGGCTGAGAACAGTCTTCTTCAGCAAATGCTACAGGAGAAGTCTGAAAGAGCTTTCTCCTGAAGAGTTAGCCACAGAGTTTCCAAGGTTGAAAAGTTCTGGTAAGACTTGAATTTTCTGGAAACTGAAGAAAACTGCATTCCAAAGATTTTCCAGAATGGGTGGCTCCAGAAGTCCAATGGTACATGCTGAAGGCGGTCCAGTCGAAATGTTTACAGCCTTCATATAGGAATCTTTCAGTTGATAACTTCTACGATGGGTTACAAGATATCCTCCACTGACCATTTACCCACTTGAGAATAGTCAGTGGTGCAGAGAACCTCTTTTGGGGGAACTCAATTGTTCCAAATGTTTTCTGGGTGATGAGAAATTGAGGAAAACTAGCAGTATGGAAGTCTCCAAGGTACTTTTTTAGGAGGCAACAGGACATTCTTGTTTTTCCTTTTGAAAACATTTCGTTTCTCATCTTGGATGAGAAGCAAAATGCCTTCAAAAGAAAAAAAAAAACAAGAAAGTCCCATTGCCTCCTGAAAAAGCCCCTTTGGGACAACCATGACCTGGATGACTGAGTATCTCTACAGACTTTTAGCAGCATGACAGAATACATGTTTTCATGACTCTTTCTTTCTTCCAAACATAGATAGCGGAAAAGGAAACCCAGTAGTGTGGAAAAGCTCCTTTGATTCACTTGATTTGATTCAGCAAATTAGATTAGGTCATCTCCACAATTCAGACCACTCCTTTAAGCAAATCTGTGTAAACTTACGCAATCTTACTGAGCCAAAGAATCTTGGTTATAAATGAGAAAAATATACCACATAGGTCTATTGTTATAATAATCAAAAATATAATTATATTTAATTTAATTACTTTGCTGCAACAGAGCACTGCTTTAATATACACATGGACAAATTTGAAGCACATATTTAATTGCAACTCTTTAAACTGTAACATTCAGGTGTTCACTAGATGAACCATTTAATTTCCAATTAAAGCCTCATCAGCACAATTACATCCATCATTCAGCTGAAATATGATCAGATGGGGGACTTACAACTCTGTTTCTATAGCTGTAGAACCAACTAGATATTAATTGATAAAATTAAGTGAGATTGGCACACCAATTTGCCAGATGGAATGAGCTAAGTAGAAAATGCCCAAGTTCATCAGTGTGAATAACTTACAATAACAGTGTTGACAGGGAACAGTCAAATATTTTTTTCTTGCACTTAATAAGTTACTTTATTAGAACAGGAGTGCATTCCATTTAAATCAGAAACTAGGACAGTGGAAAACCCATCAACATTGCTTTAAAGAAGAGAGAATGAATGCCTTTGAAGTTCTGTTGAAAAACACAATGCTGCTTCTTTTTTCCTATGGAAGATGTAGTTTAATCTTTCAAGCAGAATCAGAATATCAGTGTTAGCACATCATAACAATGATTGCTTTTGGTTTGGCTGATTGGACTGGACTATGATTTGTTTTTCTATAGCCCAGACAAGCATGTGATATTCTGGGCTATATTAACTTGTAGTATGATAATTCAATAGTGTGAGGCAGCCACTGGTAAGGCAAATGCCACTTTAAGATGTTTTAATAGGGATGCAGTAATGCCCCTGTTAAATTTCACCGTAACTTTCCCACTGTACTTTGACCTTGGTCTGGCCATATTTGAAATACTGTGTCCAATTCCTGACACCACACTTTTAACAGGTTGTTAGCAATGCAGAACAAATTGAGAGCAGGCTACATGAAGGGACAAGTCATCTGAGGAATGGTTAAAGTCATGTGAGGAATGGTTAAAAGTACTGAATTTATTTAGCCTTCAAAAGAGAAGTTCAAGAGCAAGTACAATCTCTATCTTCAGACATTTGAACCCAGGCAGTTGTTAAACTCTGTTGGAGATGTGAGTTTTGTTTTGAGGTTTACTGTTTAACTGAGCATGATGGTTATATATTGTTATGATAGTTTTAATTTCTGTACATCACCCAATCACTGCTGTGAAATCAGAATCTTCATATATCAGATAGATGGATGGATGGATAGTAGATAGATGATAGATTTCCAATTGTTGTATTCAGTTATTGCTTATTACATTTTTTGTAATAAAGATGAATCTTAACTTGGGGAAATAGTACAATTGTTCATTGTTGGATTAATCAATTATCTCCAAAGTATCAATCATTTTTTAAAGGTCCAAACTCAAGAGAAATCTAGACATACAATTCAGTATTTAATGTTTATATGGGTTCTTTGACATAGAAGAAGAAAGCTGAGGGCCTGTTGATTTTATTCTCAGTTCTTACCTTCTGGATAATAAAAACAAAAATTAGCCCAACTGCTTGTGGATTTCTTAAGCTAATAACTAGACTTCAGTGACCTTTAGTATATTACCTAAAGTATTTTGTTACTAATGTATTATGTATTTTCCCTTACTTCTTAAAGTTCTTCATTTTTTTAATCTTTTCAAATTACTACTGAAATGTGTATACATAGACACATCCTTTATCTCCTTCAGGTACCAAATGTAGTTCTAAAATGAACTCCCAGACTATCCTTAGTGGATTTATACACTAACCAAATCTTTGCAGAGATCTTACAGAGGGAAATATGTCTGAATATTCATGTGAAATTTTTATAAAAACCCAAAACCTGTATCAAAATCCTCTTATCCAGCAGTTAATATTAATTGGATATCTATGGTGCAGCAGACTCATTTCTATTTTATTAAGTCTTTAAACAGCTTTATGATATCCTTTTATTTGCTTTTTGTTTGACTTGCCCCTGGTGGAGACTGACTCTGAGGGAGAGGAGGAACAGCCAACAGGGAGTGGAAGTGTAGCTCTGGAAGTTGTGGAGGAGGCTGGGGAAGGGCAAAGACCTAGTCTACTCGGGAGGAGAGGGCCTTGATCCTCTTCATGGGCTGCAGGTGTGAGAACTGCATAAAAGTTTGGACCTGCGTTCTGGCAAACGCTGGAGAAAAAGTGTGTTTTATTTTGGTTTTATTTTGGTTGGCATCCTTTCCTTGTGGAAATTTCATCATTGTAGTTTGTTTGGTTTTTATTTTTGCCTCTATCTGCTCAATAAATTCAGACTGTATTGCTTTCTTTTGAAGACTATTTTTGAGTACGTTTTATCTCCAACTGAGAATTATTGAACAGTTGGGCCAAGTTGGAGGCATTAAATAACATTTATGGATTTTGTTACGTGTGTTACACTCTGGGTCATCACAACTTCATTACAACTTTACTAAAAGTGAGGCAAGGAAAGCTCAAATCATTGTGGCTTTTTTTTTCTTTTTGAGACATTTCAAACAAAACACTTCACTGACACTGATGGATGATAGATGGATAGATGGAGACAGACAGACAGACAGATAGATAGATAGATGGTTTCTTCTCCAAATCTGTGAAAAAATGTATGCTGGAATGTAATAGCATAAATATTAAGATTAAAGCAATAAGATTATGCATAGAGCAGCATGCACATACACGAATACATCCCAAAGCATCACAATATTTGTTTCTTGAAAATTCAAGATCAGCAAGGTAAAAATTATGTACAAATTGTACTTGCCTTACTAAAGCTCAGCAAACAATCCATAATCAAAATACTTTTTGCAAACTAATTATAAGAGTGTGCGGAAAATAACATCACACCAGTAGTCTTTAGATTTTCATACACTAGATAAACAGTTTTTAGATTTGCCTTTAAAAAAAGAAGAAACAGCAATAACCGACAGATCTGCAGATGTGAGATATCTTCTACAGGTGGCCCTTGACCTATGTTCATTCATTCAGCAAACTATAACAACACTATACAAATGCTCTTGGAGATCTAGACATCCTAGCACTCCATGATCATGTGATCATGATCTAAATGTTTGGTAACCAGTTCACATTTAACAAGCAGTTGCAGTGATTTGTGGCTATATGACCTCAATTTGCAACCTTCCCTCCTGGCTTCCCAGAAAATCAATTGGGAAGCTGGCAAGGAAAGTCACAAGTCATAGGGTATGTCCTTCTGTGCTCATGCCACACCAGCCACTCATATCCCGACTATCACTGTGACTCCTCACACTTCTCTGCACCTCCCTAATCTACACTGCATCTTCATGAACATTCCTCACATGACTGTTCTTCCAACAGTCTGCTCCCTCTCTGACTATCCCTTGTATCCTTATGGACCCCCAGGGCCTACTGGGCACCCCCTCATCCATATAGCAGCAACAATGCCATCATCATTGAGGACTATCTGCTCTTCCCAGTTTCCTTCATCTCCACATCAACCCATCAACATCAGTAGAGTCTCTGCTATAATGGCTAAGCTAGAAAATGTCTCAAAAGATTAAAAGTAACTCAATCATAAAAAGACAACCATTTCTCAATTTTAGTGCTGGGGCCAGTAAGAAAAAATTGAAATAGACAATCTTCTAAATCTGTAGAATTGATTCTAAGATTCAAAACATTCCATTTTGCCTTGACCATGAAACTAACTTGAATTACAGAAAAGAGTCGAAATGTTTCATGGTCATAAATGCTTTGAACATCTGTAAGGAATATTACCACAGAAATATTATTATTAGAAATGTCTGTGGAAACTTGATGTCTTAAGCAATTGATGGAACATGCTTAATTTCTAGGTATTTCAGCAGCTGAAATACGCCTGACAAAGTGATTTCAGAATTGGAGGGAGCCTCCTGTTCCTTTCAATTTGTAATCCTGTATATCTGACAGCTTTAAATAGTTTGGATTATTTGAAATGACAGAAATTGACATAATATATTTTTCCCTTGTTACCTTTCAGAAAACATTTATGTTAAGTGTACTACTTTGTGCATTTAGGGAAAAAAAACAACTTGCAATGACCTGCTGTTTAATTTGTAGTTTGATTAGAAAATGGAATTAATTTAGCAATATCAATTCTGCCAGATAGTTTTAATTATATTAAACCTATCTCATCAAATGTTGAACACACCAATCAACATACGGTATTTCTTTAATTCTCTCTGGTACTATTATAATTAAAGCACAGGCTGTAATTGATAAATAATTGTCATATTCTGCTGTTTTTGTCTATATACAACTATTTTTAATCTTTTCTCTTTTTCCCTTTCGGTTATCTTCTGAGTGTTAATCTCTTGAAGCTGCTATTTGCTTGCTTGCTTGCTTATTCCAGAACTAATAATCATTGATTCTATATCGCACATGCAAATTATCTAAGAGTTAGCAAGCTCCATTATATCTATGAACTAATAACTATCTGTTCTAATAGATACCTAGATACCTTGTACTTCAAGTTGTAATAATAGACTGAGCAAATAAAGCAAAATAAATTATTCCTTTAAAAATTACTTAAAATATTTTGGAAATCTTATTTAAGAGAAGATTAAAGAGTTAAATAATATGCAAGTTTCCTATCTAGGATTTAAATATTCATCTTTTTTTTGTTTCCTCTGAAATAATTATAGTGTCCCAATATAGTATAAAATAGATTAAAATCATCAAAAAAATAAAATTAAATCCTTACTTTTCATTTGATTCATGAAACAGAAATAAAATAATTATTTAGTGAGGTAACCACTACTCTGTCAGGGCAGAAACCAGATACTTTAAAAATTAACAAATGTATTATGACATAAATCCAAGATTTTGAATGCTTCTTGGATTGATGACTGTGCTCCCCCTTTGAATGGTGGATCGGGACCAGACAACAGGAGATATAATCAAGGCAAAAATGTAGGCAAGATTGAGAGAGAGAATTTGATTTAAAATACATTGCATTAGAATCTAATTTGTATTAAATTAAATTAAAAAAAATTATCATGCATTTTTCTTTTCCTCCACATTAATAAGACAATTTGATGGTAACTTTTTGAAGTCATGCCTTAGGTTGAAATGTAGTCCTGAAACTTCAATTAGGAACTCTAAGGTTGACATGAGGGGTCATTGGTGTTCTCTGAGCTTGCTTGTTTTCTTGCAGACATTTCATTACCCAAACTAAGATAACATCAATTATGTTACCTAATTTGAGTAATGAAACATCGGCAAGAAAACAAGCAAGTTCAGAGAGCACTAAGGATCCCTCAGTTATGTACTCTCCTATAAAAGATTATTTTGGTCTTAAGAACCCCAGAAAACACTTGCTTTTGTTCAAGTGATGATAATTTTATAAGAGGGATTTCTGACTCATTATTTGGATACTTGTTTTAATAGAGAATTGTAGTTCAGTTAACCAAGATGAACCAAGCCTTATAACTTTTTAATTTCTATTTTAATAATATAATTAATATAATTAATTATATCAATTAATAATTCAATAAAGCACTATCATATAATTATGTTAATTGGACTTCTTTCATGTAAAATATTTTATAGTATTCAATTATAGATTTGATTTTGGTGGTAATTTTATATCAATCATTTGATTTTTTTTCCCAACAAAGTTGGAACAATTTTGGTAGTTGAGTTTTTAAGGGAAAAAATGCATATTCTAGTATTGATTGACTAGCATATAGGTTTAGATGTAACTGCTTTATTGAAATTCTATACAACATTAATTATTCTATTTATATAAACATAATCTATTTGGATATTTAATTATGATCAATAAATCATAATAGGAGCTATTAAAATAAATAACATTTAGATCATACACTACATGAATATTAATGTGTCATATACGGTCCTTTGTTATAATTGCACAATTCTCTAAGGATAAATGCTCAACCTATTAATATTAACTGGTACTGATTCTGTAATTGTATATTCTGAGGCCCTCACCCAATTCACCTATTTTGACTTGACTCTGTGCATTCCATAGGTAAAGCTGTTGGGAAGATTACTGAAGTTAAGCCCACCCCAAAGAGTCAGCCTGTTGAGCCACTTGATCCTGGAACTGCAAATACAATTCGACTAATGACTAAGAATTGGGTTGATAATAATAGCATTTCTGCAGATGTAATAGAGACCAGGGGGAGAGGTGAGAAATTCTTAAGGCCTCTAAGATGACTGCGATTCTCACAAAAACAAGACATATTAAATATGCAACTGCATGTTAAAACTGTATACTGCATACTTGTAACATGAAACAGTTATATATCCAGAACTTACTGCACCTATTATAATTGGATTTTTACTGTTGATTTCAACATAAAAAAGTAGTTTCCCAGTTCATAATCCTCCAATATCACAATTTTCAGAAGTACTGCTAGGGCCAAATCTGGTACAGGAAATGTAGACTTCTCTTAATATTTTGAATGTTAAACTGACAATTGCAAATTATCTTTGCAATAAATATTAGTATGAATTTAATCAGTCCCATTCAAGGTTTTTTTATTTAACTTTAGTAACAAGTTTCCATTAATAATTCCAAATCTATATATGTAGAAAAAATAAAGAGTAATTAGGACTACTAGGCTTGGTTGGACTGCAATATTTAGCATCTAAGAGTTATTTTTCTGTGTAGTTTTCTGCAAGCTGAATTCTTATCTAGAGTTTTGCAGTCCAGGTGTGATAACTCTTAGATAAGTTGGCATAAAGTTGTTCCAGCATTTTACTGTTGAAAACAGAAAACCATTGTGCAAATAATGTTTGCATACCAGGAATAGATTGTGCTCTCAGTTTTTGCAAGTGCTGTTGACCAAAATTAAAATTTTATGTTAGATTAAAATAATAAAAGCAGTGAAAATATTTCTCCCAATACAATTCTGGTGTGAAAGGTAGATATCAGACAATATGTCAAATTTCTGAATGGGTCTTCATTTTTCTCCAAAGAGACAGCTTGAAAGCCTTTGGCTTTAAGTAATTATCCCATATCAGTGGAAGATGCAGCTCACAAATCTACCCTTTATCCTTTGTGCTTGGCTAGTGTTTTATCCCAGACACATTTCTTCTATTTCTGGGATTAGGCTGCTGATGTCCCATTAGGACACTGGCACATTGCTCTTCAAAATTCCCCACTTCCTCTGTGTTGATGTTAAGGAATTGCCTTTATTGCATAATCTCCTGCACAATTTGTGTTTACTATGGGTGAGCCTGATCCTGAGATCTCTCTCCATTTTTGCTCTATAATCTATAATATAAATTTAAAATTCAGCTTCCAAGGCAAAAATGAAAATGTCAGTTTGTACTACTTAGATATTAATTACTTTGCCAGGCCCTTTCTTCTTGCATTTTATATGCAGTATGCTATGCATTTGTCTCTATTCTATACACTTTTTAACCCTCTCTAACTTTTGCATGACAATCTGGTTTAAGA
The DNA here is from genome assembly GCA_032468175.1 of Toxicocalamus goodenoughensis. Lineage (NCBI taxonomy): Eukaryota > Metazoa > Chordata > Lepidosauria > Squamata > Elapidae > Toxicocalamus > Toxicocalamus goodenoughensis. Next base: position 109,357 of record JANHFN010009047.1, on the reverse strand, counting down.
ACTGTATTTTTGTTTGCTTAATTAAAATCTGCAATGATTTCAAACCAATAATAATGTGTCTTGCAGACTTGATTTTAAAATAGATATTCATTCCCCTCCCCCAATGCATACTGCTAGACCCTGATAATCTGTTCTAAAATATTCTTTAAAATAACATTTTTATTTTTTCTTATACCTTCATATATATATATATTTTTCCCCATTCAAAGCTTACACTGGAATTTATGAAAGAATCTCTACACAAGGTTGGTTTATTGGACTGATGGGTGCCATCGCTTTGCTTACCTTATTGTTGCTTACTATCTGCTTTGTTAAAAGGAACAAAGGAGGAAAATATTCAGGTAAGAGCAAATGTGTTCTCCAAATTGAATATACTTTTATAATGATGTAGAAGCCTTTCCTGGGTTATCACCAAATTAGAGTTTTAAGTCTTCTTGGAGGTCGAAAAGTTACATAAACCCCATGATCCACAGCAGCAAATGATGTTCCCCATGTGATCAAGAACTGATTACAGACCTTTGGGAGCTTCCAGAAATTACCTCTTGCTACCCCTTATGAAGAAAAAAAAAGCTTCTTTGCCTGGGGAAAATGCAGTAAGGAAGCATGAAAATGACAAGACTACCAATTCTGTTTTAAGTTAGAATTGGCTGAAAGAAAACAGGATCCTTTCTAAAATACTACCGTACTTGAGAGAAATGGAAAAGCATCCAGGAATACATTCACAACTAAGATGTTTCTATTTAATAATGTCAGCTAATTAATAGCCAGTAAAGTGATATCTTCACCATGGCATCTTTGAGAATAGCATTACCCAAATGAACAAAAACGTACACTACTTAGCTTACCTTATATTTTTGCAAAATAGAAATTCTATCACTTGTCAGTTGTCAATTTCTCTATCATCTTAAATTTAGGATTTATTTATTTATGTACTTACCTACCTACTTACTTATTTAATTTATAGAATTGTAGAACTGGAAGGGACTTTGGAGGTCTTCTAGTCCAATCTCCTGACTAAGGCAAAATACCTTATTCCATCCTAGATTTTTTTATTTCCTTTTTTTTTTGCAAACCTCCTATAGGTCGTATGTACCTTCTTCAATCACAGGTCATGCAAGGTTGCAATTTCGCCTCAATATCTTAGCTGTTCCTAACACTGTCTGTCTCTTCCAGATAGAGGGCTCTGAAGTTATTTCTAGGATCTGCTGGTGTCACTATCCCAGCTTAAGTGTGACTGGAAGATGTTGCTATATAGATCCCAGTTGTAATTGTATTTGATAGATTATGGCATGGATTTCTAGCTGTCACAGCAATCTTGTCTGGTCTTTTTCAATGTTGTGTCAACTATCTCATGGCTCAAGATAATGATTCCTTACCCAAGCTCACCAATTGAGGCAACGTTAGAGAACCAAAGATCCAAAGAACATGAAGCCATTCCAATAGAAAGATTAAAAAAAGTATTTCATCCTGAATTTTGGCTTTCTATAGGATTCCAGTTTTTATTTAAAATTGTTGCGCCTATAACTGAACTTTATTTGTTGATTAAAACATGCAAGGAAAAGTTGAAGGAGCTGAAAATAGTTTTAAGCAGTATAAAATAGTTCAAGTGAGATAGTTCAATTCACATCGAATTAAGTTAAAAATTTAAATTGTTGTTTTTATTTTTATTTTAAAAATCATGATTCATACATACATGCTGATGTTATATTTATTATACATTTCTTTAAACATGCAGGGTGTTATTGTGAGAATACCTTTAAAAGTACCCCGTTAATATCAGAAGCAAAGAGAAACCTTGACACAACATTGGAAGGCTAAGGCACTCACCATAGAATTTCACTTTTAGGCCAAAATTAAAAATGCCATCCTTCAATACAGGACTGTGCCTATGTTTGCCATAGAAAAGGTAGTTGTAATAAAAAACAACAACCAGCAAATCACATTGGTTAATTTGCTTCCAAAACTTACATAATTTAGGAAACTAGGATTACACAGCCAAGTGATTTAGTTTCATCTAAACTAAATTAATCAATTGCAATTCAGTTAGCTGTATTAACAACATGGTATTATTGTGAATAATTTAACACTGGCAACAAAGATGATGAGGGCCTGGAGGTTCAAATGTATGAAGAACAGTTGCAGGAACTGGACATGATTAGTCTAGTGAAGGGAAGGACCAGGATTGACATAATAACAGCATACCAATATTTGAGAGGCTGTCACAGAGACAAGATACCTGAAGGCCAAACAGGAAAAAATGTATGGAAACTAATCAAGGAGAGATTCAACCTAGAAATGAGAAATTTTCTGACTGTGAGAGCAATCAACCAATGGAATAGCTTGCCTTCAGAAGTTGTGGGAGCTTCATCACTGGAAGCTTTCAAGCTACTTGTCAGTAATGGTATAAGGTCTCCTGCTTAAGTAGAAGGTTAACTTGATGATCTGCTACATCCCTTTCAACTCTGTTATTCTGTTAGTACAAGAGCTTTAAATGATGGTCATCATCATCATCACTGCCATCATCATCATGTGTTGTGACAGAGTCAGGAGACAACAGTGATATTTCAGAATAGTAGTTTGACTTGTCCAGGAATCAGCCCTGTTATAGGACATGCTTCCATGCTTCCCAAAGTACGCCACATGAGGGTGAGCTGGCTTTGCATCAGAGAGAAAAATGAGCGGCTCTTCCTACAATGCCACCCCAAACCCCATCCCTTCCTGGAATTGCTTGAAAATGGGCAGTACAATCAGGAAGGTTCAGAGCCATTGGGAATCTGATTGCCTGCACAGAGCACCAGCTCATCTCCCCACCAAATTGCTACCTATCTATTTGCATAGAACATGCTTTCAAACTCTTAGATGGACAGAAGCTGAGGTGAGTGACAGGAACTCATTCTGCTAACAGTGCTGAAAAACCGCCGGAGCTGAGACCATCTCCAGCATCATTAAGCCACTGAATCACCGCACCTCTTTTAAAAGATGGTCATACAATAAGAACTAGTTTTAAGTAGAGTGTTTTGTTTCCTATTAAATGGAAGTAAATGCCTAAAAATATCTGAATAATAGACTTTTTTATGTATGTGCAGTAAAAGAAAAAGAGGACCTGCATCCGGATCCTGAAGGCCAGTCCATAAAAGATGAAATCTTTGGTGAATATAGGTTAGTGTGACATATCCTTCATTGTAATGTTTGGGATAAATAATGATTTTGTAAGATCTTCTAATAATATTGCAAGCAATAATACTTTCCCATTGCCAAATGAAATTTCAAGGGGATAATATGAAATATTATATAGAATACTTTAGTGGAATGAATTCAATTTTTATTAGTTTCTTGTGGTATTAGTATTTTGTAAATATTTTGGTAAAATAAGAATAGATTCTTAGGCCATTTGGCGCAGTTATTTCATTAAATAGTCAGATTGCTCATCTAACCTGGAGTGTAATTACATATGCTGATATTATTTTTCTGAAAATGCAGAAATAATTCATATAGGTCTATATAATCAATGTATTCTATATATGAAACAAATGAAATATCTTTGTTTGACTGGAAATACATTATAAACAAAACAATTTCAAAACATTTCATGATATTTCTCAAACATCTTTCTGGGTTCTTAGTCAGTTTTAATAATAATAATATTATATTTGCATGTGGGAGATGTTTGGATGTAGATAGAGATAGCAATAATATTTATATACCACTTCATAGTGCTTTACAGGCCTCTATAAGTGGTTTACAAAGTCAGCATATTTCCCCCAGCAATCTGGGTCCTGATTTCACTAACCTTGGAAGGATGAAAAGTTGAGTCAACCTTGAATCAATAAGGATTAAACTTCTGGCAGTGAGCTGAATTAGCCTGCAATATTGTTGCATTCTAACCACTGCACTAGCATGACTCCTAGATATTTCCCATTCCTTCCTCCACCTAAAAAAAACCTGCTAATAAACCATAAAGTGGTCTGAAATTACTTGTCTGAAGTTCAAGGGTGAAGCCATTTTTCAAAGTTTGGGATTGCTTCCTAGAAACTTTTGTTCTCATTCCCACCTGTAAAAAAAAATCCTCTGAAAAGGATAAAAAGTTTGGGAAAACATAGTTTCTTTTTGGAGATTAGATATTTCAAGTTATTTCTATTTTCATACCTGTCTTTTTATACAATAATGTGCATATTTTGTGTATCCTTTCTCTAACATATTTCACCCAGAAAAAGTGTGAATTAATTTATATCCGAGATTGAATTTGTAAGAGTATCCTGAAATCCAAACGGAATAAATTTCTTTTTCACTCCTGATCCCTACTAATCTGTTTGTAGAAGTTCTTCCAATAAATGAAATTAGCATAATGCAAGATTTTGCTACAAATTTTGCCAGTAGTGTGTACTATACTTGCTTACAATGGATGTCTTCATGTTTGGAAAAAAATTACCAGCTCTTTGCCTTTAAGTCTGTAATTTACACCATATAATTCATTTCAGAAGTAAAACAAATAAATGGAAAAGTATATTTTCTACAAGAAAGATATAAAGAACCTTTTTTTCTCATTGCTATTTTCATCCCAACCTAAAAGTAATATCAAGCTGTTTATATATGTATCCTCCATGAATTTATTCAATCCCCTTTTAGACCCATCTAAGATTTGGATATAACCTATCTACACTTTAATCATCTACTGTGCAGTCTTTTATCTGGTCTAAAAAATTTTCAGTCAGATTCTTTCTGTGACTCCAGTGTCGTTGCTTTGAAACAGGGAGAAAAACATGACCCATCACTTTCATATTAGCCTCAATTATATGTATTCTCAGCTAACAAATATAATGTTACTTTGGTTTTTCCACTTCCAACTCTACTGGTAGCCTTACTGATCCCACCAGGAGATTTGTCAATATTGCTATCAGAAGCTCTAAAACTTCCTGAGCCTCCCACTCCCAAGTGGTAATTGGCTTAGAATCAAATGTTTTGGAATGTTTCACTATAGAGGTACTTCTGTCAGAAGTCCTAAAACCTTTGAGCCCCTCACTCCAAGGTGGTAATTGGCTTAGAATCAAATGCTGTTCCTAAATAGAATTTTCCAGTGTCTCTTGTCTTAATTTTCTCTGTATGATCGAATGTGCCCTTCTGCTCCTCACAAGTGTTTTTCCCTCTTTCAGTGACAGTGATGAAAAGCCGCTCAAAGGAAGCTTGCGGTCTCTTAACATGGACATTAAAAGTGCAGAAAGTGCTGATAGCTTAGTGGATTATGGCGAGGGGGACCACAGGATGTTCAATGAAGACGGTTCGTTTATTGGTGCTTACGCTGGATGCAAAGAAAAAGCCTCGGTTGAAAGCATTGGGAGTTCCACAGCAACCTTTCCTCTCCACGTATAAAATATTAGCATGAATTATTCATTTCAGATCATCATATTTATCTTTACTTCTCAATCAAATATTATACAAGGCAGAAATAGGCTGCAGAAAAATTAAAGACCTGGATATGCAGCAGGTACAGAAACAGGCAGATGACTTTAAAAGTTGATTTTTTTTTAAACTTAATTCTTTTTTCAAGACACGGACATTTTCAACCCATTAAAAAAATAAAAATGACTCCGAACTAAAGTTTTGTCATACACATGTCATTTAGTCTGACCAAAACCAAACCTTCTTCAGTATTATATATGTATTTTGGGATCTAATTTCCTCCAGGTCTTTTACAACCCAGTTTTAGAAACATCTGTAAGTGGAACAGCAGTCAAAGAGTTGACATTAAATGAGTAACTGCTATAACTCTTTCTTTGATTTGGGTTTGGCAGGCTATAGAAAGTAATAACCAAATATTATGGAGAGAAGGTTATGCTGGCATGACTGATACTGTGCTGGCCAATGGTGCTGGAAAGCTTCATAAGCCAAGTAGTTCTTATGTCTCTACAGTATCCTTTTTCTTGGTCAGTTCTGTGTAGCACAAGGATACACATCATGTCTGCCAATAGTCAACACATCATGTCTGCCAATAGTCATTTTTGCCGGTGTGCTTAGTCAGCGATAATAGTACATTATCTTTCTGTTGGGAATAACAGACGGTGTGATATATTCTACTGCATGTACTACATTCTGTACTACATTCTTGTTAGGTTGTAACTAGTAGCAATGGGCCCTAGGTTAGCATTTCCACTTAATTACACATTTCTGCTTCTCTATGTTTCAAACTTCATTCATAGTAATCCCATGTTTTCAGTGTTACAGGGATTTCCAGGAAAAAAATATGTGTAGCAACAAGAAATACATTAGCTAGGGATAATAGTGCAAAGAGTGCACTCCGTGATATGTCTTATTTCGAAAAGATATGAAAAACGGGCCAGTGATTTGAGAATTTGTATTCTGTACAGATAGCAAGGCCTTCAAATGTAGTATAGTTAGATGATATTTTATGTTTTGCCCACTAGCTGGCACCCTTTCTTTATGCAAGCAAATTCAAAACTTTCTTTGGTTTATAGAAAGTATATGGCTCTTTCAAAATTGTGGAGTTTTACTCCATCCAAACAAGAAAAAAAATCAGGAAAGAGATGGCTTTTAAAGAAATTGGGATTTTTCACCACTTCATATTTGAGTGCCCACATATCTTTTCCAAATGTTTGTATATATTAAGTTTATTCTGATACTTTCAGGGGAAGTCATGCTAATTTTTATTTTCTCAAGGTGCAATGGCAGCATATCATTGGCAATTTAATTCTTTCCAGGAAGTTACATTTATGTGGCTACAATTCATTTTCTCAAGCAAAATGTATTCAGAAACATTTCTAAATCTCCAACTATGAATATTGTGTCTCACTTGTTAAATCAAAGCAAATGTGATTATTGAAAAGGGTTTCTATCAAAGCTTTTTCAGTCCCTTTGAGTGTGTAATAGAGTTGCTATTCAAAGTTTAAACATTTCTGGTGTACATTACAGAAAGAAAAACATATTTGTTATAACAATATAGATACTATTGTATGCAAAGCTATCTTGGAATAATATACTTCCCCATTTTCTTATGTCATTGCCTTGTTACTCAGCCCTCTTTCTTATCTTGGTAGGCTTTTACAGGGCCATTTTGTTAATTTTGAGACATGCAGATTATCTATTATTTACATTATCCAATATTCCTTTTTCCCAACCCCCAACCCTGGATAACAAGGATGCAATTATCTTCAGCTCAGATCCATTCATTTTGCCTAGGACTTCATATTTTGGAAATGTTAAACAGTATGTTATATACACCAACACCTACACTAGGAACAAAGACCACTGAGGACATTGTAATCTGAAAACATCAACATCTGAAAAATGGCAGTATCTATAAACCTGTAAAAGAACTGATTTCTGACAGATCTACAGCATTCTCTTTCATTTCTCACTAAATTTCTTCTACCTATGGCAATGTCTCCTTCAGAATTTACAACAGAGGTGTCAAACTCAATTTCATTGAGGGCTGCATCAGGCATGTAGTTGACCTTGGGGTTGGGTGGCTAACTAGGAGAGCATGTCTGACTGGGTGGGCATGGCCAGCTTGATGCCACTCCCTAAACTGATGACAGGTTTCTTCTTCGTATTGGATAGACTGGGCTGAAGCCATGCTGGCCTAATTGGCTAGACTGCGCCGAAGCTACATTGGCCTGGTCTTTCCTCTTCACACTGGGTAGACTGGGTCGAAGCAACACAGATAGACCAGGACGGCCCCATGGGCCAGATCTAACCACACCACAGGCTGAATCTGACCTATGGGCCTTGAGTTTGACACCCCTGATGTAGAATTCAATATGACAGCTCTCAAGTTTTAAACCATGCACTGAAAAGTACAATCTAGTTTTTAAGGTCTGCATTGGATTCTTAAATAGATGCTCCTGAGACATTAATGGTTTTATCCCAAAAGGAACATCATCTTTGAACTGATGAATCACTTCCAACATGAAATATCTGCATATTCCTACAGAAGTAATTAGTTACATTGTTGTTTTGGAGAGAGGTGAAAAAAGTTTATATATAAATTTAATTGCTTGTACCAGGATATGTATTTTGATTTCAACAGAAATCCTCCATTTTTCTATTAATATGAATTTTAGATGACTGCAATATGATCATAAAAATGGGAATAATGCCAAGGCTTTTTGTCAATGTGGAGCAGAAAAAGTCTAATAATATTTGCCACTTTATAAACTGAATTGATAAATTGTCTATCAGGAATTTGAACTCACATTCTAGTTTTTTCAGTTCAAGTGATTTCTTGCGGTATCTCTGAAGGAAGATCTGTAAAAAAAAAATTAAGGTCAAACTAAATTCAACTATATCTAGTTTATAGCCAAAACCATCAAGCTATGATTATTGGTACTGTACACAATCAAGATGTACCATTTCCTGGCATAGCAGAAAATATGCCTAGCTACTGCTCTCTGTCAACAATTTGCACTGACCTCTGATCTTGTAATCAATTAAAGATAATCATTTGAAAGACTGTAGGAAGCGTGTGCAATACGCCACCAGAAGATCTAAAAGATAAGTTCTATGATGACAACTCTGTAAACTTACCAGAGAGGAAATCCTATTTCATGTACTGTAATTTTGATTATGTTTCAGTAGAGAGATGGCAGATAGAAGAAATTATTTAAACGTTACAATGACAGAGCTGAGAAATGATTGGAAGACAGAGAGGAAAAAAAGGAGCATGATGATGAGGCAATTATACCAGTGGTGACCTAAAAACTTTTAGTTAGTATGACTGTAGAATGTGGGAGAGTGTAAGGGGAAAACAGGAACTAAAGTACTATGGCAAATTAGAGCTGGGGTGAATCTTCTACTGCATTCCCAAATGTCAGAGGTGGCCTAGACACACCCTGGACACTTTCATTTTCTATAAAGTTATAGATGGTGACGAAGTAGTAGCAATATTAATAGCTTTCAGTGCTTCGTCTCCCTTGTGACATTTCTCATTCATGGCATTGAATATTTTCAGTGATCTGTTCAATTTCTAAAGGAAAGAGCAATCAGCTGTATGTTCAGTTTCCACTATTTGCACTGACATTGATTTGTTAGTCTAACCTAGACTTTCTCAACCTGGGCAACTTAAAGATGTGTGGATTTCATGGCTGGATTGAGAATTTTGAGGGTTGAAGTTCACACATGTTCAAGTTACCAAGGTTGAAAAACATTGGCCTAACCTAATATAGATTTGTGAGTGAAGTTGCCAAATTTACATATAACACCAGATCAATCCAGGTCTCATTTAAGGGGAAAAAATAATCTCTGAATATTGCTACAAATCATTTCAATCGATTCAATTTTCTTTGCAAGGAATTAGCAAGTGCTCTGAACTTGGCCATCTCCTCTACTCATCCCCATCCTAAACCTCATGGTATAGGGCAGTGGTGGCTAACCCTTTTGAGCTTGCCTGCCAAAAATTGTGTGCCAGCACCCAGAAGCAATGCGTGAGGGGGCCCCCATGCCCCTGTGCATGTGTGCATGACACCCTGTGTATGCCATGCATCTCTGCATATGTGCACGCATCTCCCGTGCACCCCTGCCCCCACGCGTGTGTGCCAGATACCCAACATTCAGCTGTGGGGCAGGTGATGCGTACGCATGCTCAGTGGGGCTCATCCGGGTGACCTCTCAGTTGCTGGCAGAAGTTGCTCTGTGTGTCACTTCTAGCATGTGTGCCATAGGTTCGCCATCATGGATATAGGGTTTCCTGTCTAAGCAGGGGCTTGAACTAGAACACCTCCAAAATCCCTTCCAACTTTGTTATTCTGTTAATCCTTTGTTATTCAGTTTGTGGCATGGTATACCTGATCACAGCCAAAGTTTCAGATAGGAGTAATGTTTAGCTTCCGCACAATGAAATCTGTTATTTAAATGATAATTTCTTTTGTTGCATTACTGATAACACATTTGAATAATATGCTTCATATATTGTATACTTTACATGGAAAGAAATATGTTCATTTAATTGAGTTTAAACAATTGGAAATAAGATTCTTGATCCCTGTCATTAAATTAGACAAAAATAAGATACATAATACAGGGAAAATCTATTCTTGTGCTGATAAAACTTCTATTGATTTAGCAGAAAAAACAATGTTTGCTAATCAGAACATCAAACCCTTCCCTCGTTCCAAATTAAATATTTAATTTAAAATTGTCAGGCCTACCAAATTCTGTGGAACAAGTGGGACTTATTTCTTATTAAGCATGCATACCACTGTCCTGTTAATCTGCCTTTCCAAATCTTAAATAGCTTGTTTACATGTTAGCGCCATTCATAACCTATCAAGTATTCATCTTTGTAATCGTAGATAAATTTCAGCCTTTGCACAGAATTGGTCAGAGCCAAAGCAATTTTTTTTCTTCTTCATGGAAGAAGAAAAAAATATGGGACAGGAGTACTAGGTTCTGGCTATTCCTTTTTGAAATGAATGTCCATGAAAATTTCTTATGGCTTAGAAAAATGTGTTTGTATGTAGTTGCTGTTTGTATCATGCCTATGTATATGTATGGTTTTTTAAAAAATATTTTCATTCAACATGAAATTTCAACTTTGCTAATAAAAGTTTGACTTGATGTAATCTTCACAAGCCTAAATTGAAATGAAAGAATATTCTTGTTTCCTTTTTGCCATACAAATCATAAGAAAGGAAAAGAGAGTAACTATGCTAATTATGTTTCAACTGCAGCACACAATTCTATTTATGATAAAGAATCACTATGTAGAATTTATTTTAGGATGATGTACAGTATCTTCTGAATTAAACACTGGCCTCACAACAGTCAACCACTATGCCTAGAATTTATACTACCTTAAAAAACATACTCAATATCTTGATTTAATCCAGATTTTTGCCTCATAAAAGCTGCCAAGGTTGGTTTTTTTTACCCTAAAAAGTCAGTGAAAAATAATCTTCATCTCTGTAGACAGGGCAAAAACAGTTTGAATGAACATGGTCAATTAAAATGGAAAACTTTACAAGGAATGGACATTTGTAAATTCAGTAATTGGATGGATAAAAAATCAAGAGGTAGGATATTTAACTAGGAAAGCGAAACAAGAGATTATGGTTGGCAGTTTCCATCAGTTACTTTTTTCCCCAAAGGATATTTTTTATAATTCTTCATGTTTGGAGCCTATTCATCCAAGTTATCCAATCCTTTCTATTACACCAATGTTTTACACCTTTGTCAATTTTAATATGTATAGACTTTAAACTCCAGAAATCCTCAGCCAGAAATCCTCAGCCAGAAATCTTAGAATTGATGTCCACACATCTTAAAATTGCCAAGGTTAAAAACCTATATATTGAACCAATCTTCTAATAACTCTCTTACCTTTCTAATGTAAGCATGTCTCTAATTGTTTGGTGCAAATTCAAATGCATCTTGGAAACATGCTATACTTTCAGGGAGGATTCAAGGATACCTGAAATGTTACCATTATTATTCATGATGCATATATGATAAGAAGGAGCAGGGTAACTTTCACAATCATGTGCTCCACTGGTCTGAAAATCAAGATGCTTCTGCCACCTCTAGATACAGAAGGTAGTGACATTCATTTGAGTTATACAAGCCAAGAGTTGGGTCAGTGAAGGCTAAAATGCAAGGTGAAAGCATAAGTTACATGTGCCATCCGGAAAGGGAAGGTCCAAAAGAAGGGAATTAGAAAGGAAAAAAAATCCAGAAGGTTGCTTTTTCAGCAAAGGAATCCAGCATGACTTTTTTGAAACATTATAATAAAATACTAAGAAGACTAAACACAGTTTAATGAGAGACTAGAACATGAAGTGCACCTTTTTCCATGACCATAATATGGTGCTAAGTTTTTTCTACCCATAGTTCTATTTTTAAGTTGTTCTAATATACAGTAGTATTTCCTTCCTAAATCAATCAATTGATTTTTTAGGAGAGAGGGGGAGGGAGAAGGAGAGACTGGGCCAAGGTCAGCCAGCTGCCTAAGTGCCTAAGGCCAGACTAAGTCCTAATCTTCAAGTTTCTAACATAGTATCTTAACCACCAATAATTTAGCAAGTTTAAAAATATTACTTTGTTTCACTCTCATAAAATATGCAATTTTATGTTCTGCCATCTAATAGATGGAGAGAGAGAGAGAGAGAGAGAGAGAGAGAGAGAGAGAGACTGATTGTCACCAATATGATCCTCTTGTCACTGATATGACTGAAATAGTGATGTAACAGTCCCTTGTAGCAATAAGTTCATGGATATTGTTTTTGGCTACTAAACTCCCTGAGTCTATTTTTATTTCAATTTTAAAAAAAGAAAATGGGGTGGAAAATTGGCATACTTTGGCTAAAGCCTCTGGCATAGTTTTATCTCCAAAACTATCACTGGCCATAAATAGTCCCTAGATGTTGTTGAAAATAAAAAGGATGATTAGTGTTTATATGTCTGCATGCTTGAAACTATAAAGGTGCCCTTTATTTGGCAATATGTGCACTGCAATGTGTGCAGTGATTCAGAATAAAAATTCCTGGTGCCCAAAGAGTAGAGTGAAACAGTGGAAGACAGGTTTAAATGAGGATATGACATCATGCCACGTTTATATCTTTTCACTGCATGATTAAGGGAAAGCAAACCATAAGTAAGATTCTGATAGATACATATTACCAGTTATGTACATATTACGTGTGCATAATACAATATAAATTAGGATACTAGAAATGCCTCCCTCCCAAATGTGGGGTTGATGGGTACATTGAAATCTATTATGAATGCATAGCAACGTGGCTACTGTGTGGTAGAAATAGACAAAATAAAAGATTTGCTATACTTTGTTAACTGTTTAATCCACTTAACACTCACCTCCCATAAATTGTTTCTTCCCACACCTGCTTCTTCTTTCTCTATTTTTGCATATTACAGAATCTTGTGTGGTGTTTTTAACTGATGTTGACCAATTGGGGAACGATAGGTCCCTAATATTCCATTTGAATCATCAGATAATGTGTTAGAACTGAGGATCATACATATATGCAAATTACCTTGCAGCATGTAAGCAGGTAACAATAAACTTGAAATAAAAATACAATTTCTTTTCTAAGACATGCTGCAAATAAAAACAATAGTTTTGAAGTTATGTACAGTATGATAATATTCATGGAAATTGCTGACTGCTTGCCTTGTCAGTTGGTGGGGTGTTGTTTTTATTTTGATAATTTCTTGATTACGGTATTGTTTTCAGATTGATTGTTTTGTCAGGTGATCATTATCCATCTTTTAATGATCCCATAATCCCTTGTGGAGTGG